>CM021106.1:602130549-602259294 GCA_007115665.2 Sequoiadendron giganteum | reverse complement strand
AGTCTTCCTCAATTTAGGCACCCCAAACTGAACACTTAACTAAAATTTGGTCACGAAGATATATTGGAAACTCCACCTCAAAGTTGGCACCCAAGAATGGGGCCCACTTAACAAAGCCTTGTAAATATCTTCTCATGCAAAAGGTGTTAATTGAAAGATGCCAAATTGGGCACCCAAGGTGGGTCCAAGTCAATCTTTGTTAAATAAAACATATCTCTCCATCAATTTATGCAAATAATATGCATGATTGATCATCCACACTTAACTGAAAGTATCACCTATTATCTGCCATGCAACTGAAGTCATTAGTCAATTCAACTAGTATAAAACTCAAACTAACTACATGCAACTGAAGATAACTGAACCATAACTAAACTGAATTGAACTGAATTGATATAGAACTAATACTAAACTAATAGTGCCACTCCACTCTTGTAAATATCAATCCCTATTTTGTAGGGACCTAGACATGCATTACTGAAGTGTTACGAATCCTCCAAGCAGTTAACTGAAACAAGGTGGGTTCCACCTTCCATGTGGGTGCCCCATGTGCTCCTATTATTTAAGAACTCAAAATGGACGCCCCCACATGTTCCTATTATTTAGGAATAATTAAAAATATCAATTTACATGTTCATTTCATTCCAATTTAATCCCTTTCTAATCCTAGTGTTTGGGAACACTTTCCAAGGACTTAGGAGATACATGAAATATGTTTAGGATTACAATTAAATGGCATCCTATTCCCAACATTCTCCCACTTGACATTATACATTGCAATTATTCTAAACAAGGAATCATTATTATAAATCAAGTACAAGACTCAAGGCCAATGACCTTCCTGCACCAAGAGACAAGAGTAACCATCTCAACACATGTCTCTAACCATAAGAGAACTCAAGCCTCACCTATGTCTCCAAGTATCCATAAGTACTTGTAACCAGCCAATCCATGCCAAACTCCAAATGCAACATAGCACCATCATGAAGTAATCAAGCAAATGATCAATGCACCCAATACAAAGAGAACTACTACGATCAATATCAAAGCTCCAATCATAAATCAGGAACATAAAAATGAAATCCATGATCTAATAAATATGAATATAACCATCATATCAAAAAACAAAGCATGAAACCTCAACCATAGACTAAAGAAGTCTTGCATGGCAA
Source organism: Sequoiadendron giganteum (assembly GCA_007115665.2). NCBI lineage: Eukaryota > Viridiplantae > Streptophyta > Pinopsida > Cupressales > Cupressaceae > Sequoiadendron > Sequoiadendron giganteum. The sequence goes on along the minus strand of CM021106.1, from coordinate 602,258,122 downwards.
CCAAACATGTCAACATATCCAAACCAAATGAATATAACCATCCTCTGTCAATCAAAACAAAAATTCCAATGAACCCTCATTGCATAGAAAGAGAAACCAAGAGTCCATCCATGACACCAACAATCACTGTAGAAGATCATTCACCATCAAATGGTGAATCCACATCACTGCCAACAACTCCCATTGAATTGTGATACCTAGTCACACATGGCATCGTGACTACCATCCTCTCCATGAAGATCATCTAGGTATACACACACAACTGCAATGTCAGTAACATAACAAGTAGAACCAAAATCTCCAAGCCAAGAAGATACCTACAATCGCCAAACCATCATAAACAACAATGGATCCACGACATTTCCAAATTCTCCCACTGAACTGTGATACCGAGCAATCCCATGGCATCATGATGCACACAACCAGCACCACATCATTGTCATAAGATCAGACCAAACCTATGAATCCAAGATCTCAATGACAACATGATAACACAATAAAACAATAGTAAAAGCTCCCACTACAACCAAAAAATATTCAAACTTTTAAGAGAAAGGCATCCCAAATTCTAACCAACCATTAGCTCTGATACCAAATGTTGAAAATGAAGGTAAATTTGTAGCTTTAAACTTGTAAAACTATGAGACTGTACATTTAATTAAGTGTTCTTTATCAGAATTCTTTATGTATAATTAATTTTTTTAGATCAATTTTACCAATTGTAGAAAGAGACAGAAGATTTGTAGAAGAATGAGACAAGAAGATAGAAGTGACACAACATATATGTGGAGAAACCCTTTCGAGAAAAAACTCCACTAGAATCAATAGTGCTTGTATTATTTAACCTTAGAACAAGATTACAATAATACTATATCAATCCTTAATTGATATGTTTCATTTTCCTTCAACAATCCTTCTTCATAACCTACAATAAACTCTCATAGAACTCTCATACACTTTTTGCAATAAATAGACAATTATGAGCTTGTAAAAGTCAAACCAAAGTCTTCCTCAATTTAGGTGCCCCAAACTGAACACTTAACTAAACTTTGGTCATGAAGATATCTTGGAAACTCCACCTCAAAGTTGGCACCCAAGAATGGGCCCCACTTTATAGAGCCTTGTAAATATATTCTCATGCAAAAGGTGTTAACTGAAAGATGCCAACTTGGACGCCCAAGGTGAGTCCAAGTCAATATTTGTTAATTGAAACATATCTCTCCATCAATTTATGCAAACAATATGCATGATTGATCATCCCAACTTAACTGAAAGTATCACCTGTTATCTGTCATGCAACTGAAGATAACTGAACCATAACTGAACTGAACTAAACTGAACTGATATAGAACTGATACTAAACTGATACTAAACTAATATATAACTGATACTAAACTGATACTAAACTAATATAGAACTGATGCTAAACTGATAGTGCCACTCCACTCTTGTAAATATCAATCCCTATTTTATAGGAACCTAGACATGCATTACTGAAGTGTTATCAATCCTCCAAACAGTTAACTGAAACAAGGTGGGTTCCACCTTCCATGTGGGTACCCCATGTGCTCCTATTATTTAGGAACTCAAAATGGATGCACCCACATGTTCCTATTATTTAGGAATAATTACAAATGTCAATTTACATGTTCATTTCATTCGAATTTAATCTCTTTCTAATCCTAGTGTTGGGGAACACTTTCCAAGGACTTAGGAGATACATGAAATATGTTTAGGATTGCAATTAAATGGAATCCTATTCCCAACAGTTATTACACATTTTATCTTTGGTGATAATGATGTCTCTGATGCTGTAATTAACATAACTTTAGAAATGGTTGAGAAAAATGATTGAATATGATCTTTGTGAGTTGCTCGGGTATCAACTATTGGAGAATTTAAATGATATCAAGAAGAAGAAATGCACATTTAGGTATGAAACATTGATAATATGCTTAATCTTATACTTTATGAAGGAAGTTCCTGCTATAGGTAAATACCAAATTAGAGAGATAATGAGAAATATTGGAGATTTGGATGCACAAGGTGAAGCCCTTGTTGCATTCTTTGGAAAATTTTAGAGAAGAATAAATAGAAGGAAAAGAATTCCAAGAGAGATAGTAACAAGATATAAGAATGACATAAAATTTATGGTATCTACTAATTACTGTATTATAAGGGTCCAATTGAACCCATAATCATATGGATTGTTGAACTAAGATATGAAATTGAGAAAGATTATGTTGTTGGTTGTATTGAAAGATTAATTAACAACCCTAAAGATCATAGTAGACCAAGATTCAAAACTTATACAAAAATGGATCTATAAATTCATGAGAAATCTAAGTTGACTGCCTCCAAAGAAAAGAAAATCTATTGAGGTGCATGCATTAATTTCTCATATAGAGCCCGCTCCAAGGAAACTCAAGCAACTAGCTAGAAGAAAGGTACATTTTTAGTCAATTCCTAAAGTTGACTGTAGTTCTTTACAGTCCATTATAGAAAGCACAAATACATTGGTTGATTCACTCAAAGAACTGAGAAGTCAAGTATTAAGTGAAATGATTACTTGGGTCAAGGAAAAAGGCTTGTCGGAAATTGGAGATAGATGTAAGTCTACATATAGCAATGCACTTGATAAACTAAAAGAAGTTCAAGATTGTGAAAATGAGGCCAAAAATCTATTCTCATTTTGTTGGACATGGTCTGATGCGATTCAAAGATTCAAGGATGTTGAGGACATTATTGAGACACAAATAAAATATGATTATAAAACTTTTAATCTAGCTCTAGATCGAGATGATCAAAATTGGTTTGGTCTGACAAAGCTACATGAAGAATATCTCACATTGGACAAGGAAAAAGAAGAAATGATTCAACAATATGGACAACTTAGAGACTTGATAAAAAATAATCACACACTTGTCTCTTATGCTCTTTCTCTTGCTGATAGAATCTTGAATTCAAATGTCACTCCCAAAACTCTAGTTGAAGGGAAAGATATCTTAGTTGAACTCAGATATCTATGTAGAGCATTTACAAAAGCAAAGAAGTTATGGGATGAAAGCAAATCTTCATGGAAAAGTACTCTCCACAAATTTCAAAGGACGACCACCTCTGATTAATCACTCATAGTTACTATTTTGAATGTACTCCTAAGGGAGATTATTCAGGTACACCAAGGAAAATTGTTAAAGTATTTTGGTTAGTGTCAAAGGGAAGAACAATACAATATCTTTTATCCTTTTCCATTGATCTCAAAGGGGGAGAGAGTACCAGAGTACCATATGAAAAGAATAAATTTTGGAGGAGATAGATGAAAAGAAGAAAGTTTGTTCTTGATGGTTTTCACATCATGTGTTTCCATCGATGACAAAGGGGGAGATTGTTGGAAATTGGAAGATTGTCATTGATGTCAACATTTACATCAGTGTTGGAAATTGGAAGATTGTAATTGATGTCATTTACATAGTGTTGGAAATTGGAATATTTTTATTGATGTCAAAATTAACATCAGCATACCCTACTCACATCACTTGTATCGATCAGCATTTGCTCCGATAATAAAGGTTCAAGCTATACTTATCTGGTACTGAAAGTTTGTTGATCCAATATTTTGGTCCAGATTATCTTATTTTGTAAGATTCATTTAAAATCTGATAATATGTTCTCTCTTGACATCATGCGCATCTACTGACAAGATTTTAGTTGGGTTTGTCACATGGTTGGAAAGATACAGTTACCCATTGTTTGGTAAACATTGTTCTGTTTATCCACTAGTTCAATGTGTCAGGTTTTTGGTCAAGATTCTACCATAGTGAAAGATATCACTATAGGATTTTGTACATAGATTTGTGACTGTGAGATTCATCTTACCTCACTTTTTTATGATGAAATGTGAATGCACACAAAAGTTATGAATAACAATGTTTTGTTCTGAGGATTACAGTAAGTTCCTGTATAGCACATTGATGTGGAAGATTCTGCATTTTCCCATGATTAATTTTGTTTTCTTACGGAGTTGAAGATAAGTTATTTGATGTTGTTTAAAGGAATTTGATCTGTTAACAAGTTTTTGTGTTACATGTTTGGAAAATTGTATAAACATTTTTGATGTTTTAGGTCTAACTCTGGATGACTTGATTGTGAATTTGTGTTAGTAAGGTTAAATATATGTTGTGAATGCTAAAAGGATCTATCTTAGGTCCATGTCGACTAATGCCATACATTACATGCTTGTGTTCGGTGTGAAGATGGATATATTTCGAGGATAAAATTCGACAATTAATTTTGATTTGAAATAAGGCTACTCAAATTAGGTCGACCTAATTAGTGTTATGTGAATGTATATGGTATATATATGAAAGAATTTTTTTGAGAAGATAGAAATGTTGAAGTTGAGATAGAGAGCGAGTATGTGAAATTATGAAGTAGCGAAAGTTGGAGAGATCATGTATGGATTGTTGTATTGTGCAAATGTACGAAATTGTATCTATGAATAGATAGGATTGTTGAGTATATTTTACAAAGAAGTGTTTTGTATTATGTGCTTCATTGGAAATAAAATCTAGCTCAAGGAAGGTGCATTCTATCTCAGTCTCTTGGCAGTGAGCCATACTCTACTTTGTAAATTTATTTGGGTTGTGAGCCTTCAAGGATAGTGAGTCCTAGCAGCGAGCCCTTGTAATATTTTATATCTAGATATATTATATTGTGCTCGTTAATCCTCACCATGGTTTAACCCATTTTTTGGTTTTCCATGTAAAAATATTGGTGTGCATGTGTGTTGTGATCTTGTGTTGATTCCATGCTTTTATGTAAATGGTTTAATAGAATATTGATTCACCCCCCCTCTCAGTATTTTGGGTGTTCAACAAGGTGCATACATTTCATTAAGGCTGACCTAATTGAGATTGTTTAGGTCGTGGATGATAAATAAGTAAGACAATTTGTTGGAGATGAGTGTGGATCTATATAAGGTGTGTGCAAGTTGTGAATTTGATTAAGTGTGGTGAATTGAGTGCGAGCTTAATGCCTATGAATCCAATGCAGTGAGCAAAGGGTATACTTTTTTAGTGTTCTTGAAGTTGCTAGAGGCAATGCGCAAAAGGTTGTGGATGGCATAAAATTTCAGTGGTGGATTTCTCCTATTGTCTTGAGATAGTGAATCTCTTTGTAACAATTTTCTTCTATCTTCTTTCTTCTTGGCAGCGAGCCACCCGATAGTGATCCTTTCTTCTTTTTATGGGAAGTGAGCCGAATTGTATTTGGTGTTGCAATTCATATTTATGTGAGCTAATCCTCACCATGGTTTTTCCATTCTTAGGTTTTCCATGTAATTCTGGTGTTCTTATGTGTTTGGATGTGTTTGCATTACTGTTTCATATGTTTGCATTATGCTAATGCATAATAAGGGTTTAATGGTTGATAAGGGTTTGAAAAGATGTTGAGGGATTGAATGTTTTTAAGTATACAACTGATTCACCCCCCTCTCAGTTTTATTGTGCATCTAACAAAAATGATAAACTATTAAAGAATTTGATTAATGATTTAAAGTAGCAGTATAGAAGTTAGAGGAGTCACTAATAGAAAAGTAGAGGGTAAAATAGTTTATACCTAGACTATTTCCATAATTAAGATCCTCTCCAGATGGAACATTTTTTATAGCTATTTAGATGTGATGGAATTGGACATGAAGAATAGAGGAATAATATTGGAGAAGAAAAGATAAATAAGGAGAAAAATAGGATATTGTAAAGATAAAGATAGAACTTGAATCTAGTAAAAGATCAAACAAGAAATCCTATCTGAATGAGAGAGTCATTAGAAAACATTTAAAATAATGGAAACGAAAATTTGATCTACATATTGCTCCAATGAGGGACATCTAAAAAATGAGTTTCTAGTACTGAAAGGAGAAAAAGGGAGGCAACAATAAGAATAGATAGGATACTAGTATCTTGAAAGTTAAAAAATTTATATTGTAAATTTTATGGAGAATGTGATGACCATGAACTGGATGATTGCTCAGCCCTTCTATTTCAGCTAAGGGAAGGTGATGAACATGAATCTTGGTGTAATTATTGGTATGAGGGTAATAATCAAATACATAAGGGATGGAAAGATACAAAGGGTTGGAAGAGAGATAATTTTATACACATGGCCATGGTTAGAGGAATACTCAATAAAAAAACTAATGCAATATTAATATAGTACAAAAAATGATTCTATAAATTATGAGTGAAACCCCATCTACTAATTATCCTAATTAGAATGAAAATTTGGGGCTACAAAAAATATTATAGAGGTGAATATAGAAGAGACTAAGTATGAGGATAAAGAAGAAGAGAAGAGGTCACTTCCTACAAGTGTGGTGACATGGGGAACTACTTAAATGAGTGTAGAGAAGAAGACACAAGAGTATGCAGATTTTGTGATTCTCCTAGTCATGACTGTTTCAATTATCCATGAGTTGAGAAATACTATAAGAATGCAAAAACAGCTACAAAGAGTGAAGAGTTATATGGATCTCATGTGTCATAAGGGGATAATTTATAATGAGAATACAAAATAGAACCCCCAAAGTACTAGGTAGTTCTTTAAAAAATAATTTGATGAGAAGGAGGAAATATAACAATCATCTTTAATAGAGGAAGAATAGTTAGAGAAAGAGAATAAGGAAAAGAAAGATAAGCTTCAATAAAAGGCTCCAATAAAGCACAAGAAAAAGAATAAAGTTGTGGTATTCACTGGTGGAAGAAAATACATTGCTAAAGGGAAGATGCATGCTGAATATTTAGAGGAGGATGTAGAGGAGTACTTCCTAACAAAATAGAAACATGTTTTAGTAGTTGAAGAAGCCTAGAAGATTATTTTGGAAGAGGAAAAAAAGAAGATTATTGTAAAGCTTTTTTTTTGAAAAGGAGGTTCAATTATGAAAGAATTTGACCAATCTTGCGAAAAAAGAAAACATACTAGAAAAACTCAAATAATTCATAAAATAATAGAATAAAAAATCCATTAATTTAAGGCCACAAATAATTTTTTTAGTAAAGCTTGTAAGAAATGGAAGAAGAAACCTATTATGATTGAATTACATGTTCATAATAAGTGGTTTAGGAATGTACTAGTATATCTTGGCATATATGTTAGTATCATTCCTAAGAGGATATGGGAAGAATCGGGTGAGCCAATATTATATGATACACCATATAATATTGCATCGATAGATGGGACTACCACAAGTACTAGAAAAACATGACACAATGTAGAGATCAACCTTTTAGGATTAAGAAATAGAATAGATTTTGAAGTTATTGAAATGAAGGAACCTTTTGCCACATTCAACATCTAGTTAAAATTAGAGTGGTTTATGAATTGTAATGGAGTTCTTGACTCTTAGAGGGATGAATTATTATTTTGTGATATGGATAGAATAGTGTGCATACCTCTCTATACAAATATGATTGCATATACCAAGGAGGTAGTGCAAGAAGTTAATTTGAGTGAGGGGGAAATAATAGAGCATTGTGTAGCATCGTAAACTATCACCCCTGACAATTTAATATTATGTTTGGCTCCCCCTTATGTGCTTGGACCTAATTATGGTTATACTTGCTCAATTTTTTATCGTTTTCAGAAAATTAAGTTAAATTTGGGAATTGGATTAAATTATTTATTTAATGAGCAGAAAAAATATAAAATAGGTCTGGTCTAGGGCACCCTCGCCCTTGACCACCCTATTTTGGCCCAAATTTTAATGTTTTATTTTTGACATTAATATGTTTGAAAATTTAAATTCATTTGTCAACCTTTTAAAATAATTTTTGTGGGAGTGTTGAAATGCATATAAATATTTTTTTTCACCATTTGAACACCTAAGAAATTTGAATATATCAATTGAGCATCCTAAAAGGAAAATCAAGAGTATAATAAGCAACATTTTTACAACATTCTCATCAATTGAGATTCATGTTTGCAATTCATCATCAAGTTCATATCCAATCATAAGTAAGATTGTTTCATGTTTTATTTTCATTAGCATTGTGAGTACTAATACTTGTAGGATATTTAATCAACTATCAAGTTCTCCTATCATGAGATGTGCATCACGACTTCAATCCATCAAGGAATACATATTTGAATGGAAAGTTGCAACATTGTGATTTATCATTTATTTTTATCCATTTGCCTCTACCCAATCTAAGGTAAACACTCTTTATCCAACATCATCATAGGCATTGTGGAGGTAGAAACACCAAAATGAAGTTTGATAGGCAAGCCTTTATATGACACAACCCTTTCTCTCATCTCTTTCTTGTAGCTTGTAGATCTGAAATGGATTTGGAGAATAATGAAGATCTAATACCAAGATTGAGCATACAATCACATTCATTCATCAAATTAGGGCAAGATTAATTATTCAATAATACAGGAAGTTTTGAACCTGATTTTGATAGGGAAGCACCTACAGACTGTAACACACTTGTAGATGTTTTGAGATTCTATAAACCCTAATTTTTAGTTTAAGGTTCCCTCGCCCCTAACCAATCAACTTGATCTCAAATTTGAATGTTAGGTTCCTCAGTTTTTACCCTCTACTCTCATATTTTCATTTTTTATTTTAGTTTTGTATTTTTTGAATTAGTGAAATTTTATTGTACTTGCATAGATGACCTAGTTTATAATCACAAAATCACACAAATCACATCAATTCACATAATTAAAACCATAATAAAAAAACCTAAAGGGACCAAAACCCTAATCAACCATTCTAGCTCTTCCTTGAGGATAGTAGTCAAGTGGTATTTTATAATCATTTTGTGTCCCCAAATGTTATTTAGTGTTAAAAATTGTGATTTAGGTTGACACCAGCCTTGGATCCATTTTTCAACAACACATATTGTTTCCAAAAAATCCCCAAAAAATAAATTGGAGAGGATCCAAACTTAGAAGGGGAGATATTTATAGATAATAGCAATTATAAGAATAACAATGAAGAAGCAATAGAAACTTGGCTTTTGGGGGAACCAAAAATAATACCCATAAAAGTACTATGGCTTAGAAAGGTTTGTTATCTAAGGAAATTTGAGAAATCAACCCCATAACCCACCAAAAAAGAAGAGAATGTATTGCAAACTTAAGAAACAAAATGAGATGATACAAATAAAGAAGATACATTCCCCATATACATGATTCATCACATATCCAAATTTATCTCATATATCAAGCTACCCTATTATTTAGGGGTAGGTAACCTATTAAGCTACATAGAAAATATAGAGAAGAAATTTGAAAGAGAAATTTAAAATTATAATCCCTCTAAGACACTTTAATATGTAATACAACACACTGGTTGTTTACTTAAAAGCCAAATATTCTAACATGGAAAGCATTCATAGTATTGATTAGAAGTTGGTATTTTCCAAAGGAATGAGATTGGAAGATCACGCCAGAGTATTGTGGTACTATTGATCCCAAATTCTACTTAGCAAACTATATTATTGAATTGGACAAGATAAGAGAATATGATGAGTGACTCTATGCACAATTATTTTATTAGATCTTCTCCCAAATAGTTAATATGTGATACATTAATTATGATAAAGGAGCATAAACTAGAGATTGGGGGATACTATAAGAAGACTTTTGCAAGAAGTTTTTATTTTGTGCACATTGTAGACCTATTTTTGATTTATTAAAAAGGATGAGAGAAGTCATACTACTACTAGCATATGAAGTTAGGGATTCATTTGGGGAGAAGGATATTTTATCACTTCAAAAAGAGAAAGGAATTTAGAAAATGATATAATGGATGAATAAGGAAAATGCAATATCATAAAATTCTATTATAATAAAACAAGAAGGGGTAAGTAGGAGGATGAAGAAGAAAAATTTAAAAATTTAGCTGTGGAATCCATAGGAGAAAATAATATAACACTAACTATTGTAATAGGATCTAAATATTATCGCTAACCACTAAAGAGAAAAGAGGAAAATATAACAATAGAGGGAAATCCAAAAATTTCTAAAATAGGTGACTACTAGGTGAAAAGGCAAGTTATGAAAGTAGGAAAAGAGTTGAGAGAGAATGAAGAACTATTTCCCAAAATAATTGTTGACCTAAAAGGAACAAAAGAAGAGACAAGAATCATGAAATTCTTAAAAATGTAGATCACCAAGTAGGTTAGGTTGTAACTTTAGATGTGTAAATTGGTTTATAATCATACATATATAACCTCCATTGTTTCATACTTCATCCATAAAGTGAAATCGAACACATTTTTCTAAATTTAACTCACAAATGTAGGCTCACCTAGTATTTGGAGAAAACGTACAACAATGAATTTATGTAGATTGATAAAGCATAATTAACAAATAATTTACTAGAATAAAGGATGAATTATTTATAGTTGAAAGGTATGGTCAAATGACTAAGAAAAGAACTAGTGCCTTGATCCACTAGCAGACTAAGACAAATCCACAATCATGAGCAAACACATATTACAAATTCACCATTAAGAACTAGAAAATTACATAAAAAAACAAACTAGTCTTATTGGATTTCCACTCAAACATTGAATTTAAAGACATTAGGAACTTCACATAATTAAAGATATTTCTCTATCCAAACATGATCAATTAACTCCATATGACATCAATGAAGAAATTTTACATCTATAAGCAACATAAAGCTAACAAAAACATATCATCGACTAGTAAATGTAGCCTTAGAAACTTGTTAGATTCCCTAAAATTAACAATCAAATCTAAACACATCAAATATGAAAAAAAATTTGCTTACAAATAATTTTTCATTTTTACAAAATATAATTAAAAACTCATTTAAAATAACCCAAATTAATATATTATTAATCTAGAAACACACTTATTGAAAAAAATTCAAATCTTATTGAAAAACACTCTACAATTCTTTAAAAAATGATTATTTTGGATTATAAATTCAATGACAAACTTGCTCATAGTAAAAATGCTAATATTTATTCAACCTTTGAAAATTTCTTCATTCCAGTCTTTTTTATCCATGGCCTTTAGGTGTGTATTATTGCTACTCCCTTTACAAACTCTTTATTGATATTTTAATTTTAGCTCATTTTATTTCTATGCTTAGACTTTATTAGCCAAGATGTAATTGAGATAGCCATCTATGAGAAAGAACTCCAACGAATAGAGGCTCCAAGCAATGGAAATGGAAAACACATGCATTTTTTTCTATTATCATATTATAGAAGCTTCCCCTTATACATTTTACTATTCTAATATTAGATGTGTCATCTTTATTCATATATGGTTACGCCTTGTCAACCATATTTCACCATCCTTGTATATTTGTTGTGTAACTTTAAAAGGAAAACATTTGCTTGTGATCCCAAAAGTGAAGAAGTATTCAAAAAAAATACTTCACTAAAAATTTCAATCATTTAGATTTTAATAATTCCTTGGGCCCCACTTCAAATTATAATAAATGGACTAAACCATCCATAAACACATTTTCCCCCCTCACAACCTTTTAATATGGGCCCACTTCCATTAAAACATTATTAGACTACCCTTTCTACTTTTTTGAAAATATGGCCACTCTACCCATTAAATTATTATTTCTACTATGGGGTCAATTTGTGCTAGAAAGTCTTTTTTATACTTGAAGGTGGATGAGATACTAGTTTATTTAAATCATTCCATTGTTAGAATTTTCATTTTCACTTTTTAGGTTTAAGTTGTTTGTAGATGTTCAAGAGAAAAAATTATAATTGTGGTCTAAACTAGATGTTCAAGTGTAAAAATTATAATTGTGGTCTAAAAACAACTGTTTAAGAGTTCAAATATAGCAGTATTAAGTTAATGTTAATATATTCAAGAAAAAATGTAAGTAAACATCTTAAAAGAACGAAAAATAAACACTTGTCATGTTCTAATTGATAACAATACATCAAACAATCATAAAGGTCACACTTTTGTTTCTTTTTTTAATATCATTTTTGAAGTTAAGTTTTTTAGATGAAAAGTAGTAAAGCATGGGGTTCATTGAGAAAATCTTTCTATTTACACATTTGATTCAATAGATGACATTAAATTGTGAGTAATTTAGTTTAAAGATAACATTTGATACAATCTGATTAAAATATTGTTTTCTTAGATGATGAATTTTGAGCAAGTTGCAAAGGTGGTTATGATTTACGCCCATTAGGTTGTTACTTGGAGGGTAAGGAAGTAAATGGGAAATAAATGACCCTAGGTTTGTGAAAATTAAAACATTTAACACTTGAGTATGATTGACAAAGCTAGTTGGAGTTGTATGAATATGCCATTATTTTAATGTTAATCTATATTGAGTGCTTTGGTGTCTTATCTATTAAGATATTTATTATGAAATGGTTTCTGGATTCGATTGTGTATAATTATCATGCCAAAAATTATACACAATCGAATCCAAAATATAATTTCATAATAATTATCATGGATTGTGGAAATTTGATATCATTTTTAAGATATTGCTGCAACAAGTTTAATGAACTAATTTTATACTTGAGTAAGGTTCAAGTTTAGTAAGAATCATGTAAAGAGAAGGTCATATCTTTTAGAGGCTTAAGATCAATCTAAGCTTTTTTGTTTTCATTAAGCTACAAAAAAATGTATTACCATAGCAAACTTTATTCCCTTTCTTTGACATGTTAGATATGCAACATGCTCCAAATTGGAATAAATTTCAATTGTACAATAGATATAGGGTAGAACAGTTGCTCATATATGTAAGTTTTCTCTTAGGAGAAAGAATATTTTTACCAAATTTTGGATTATTTTATAATATTTAGGATTTATGCCAAATTTATTTAAGATGCCCACTAGTTATTATAGTTAATTCCTCATTGCAAGTCGTGGATGCATCTTACATTTGAGTTCAATCAACAATGATAGTCTACAACATTTGCAGGCCTCCCTATTCATGATTTGATTTTGGTATTTTGAGTTTTGTTGTAGTTTTGATAGAGGCTACATCCCAACAATCACACATTGTTTGATGCTCCAAATTATATTAAATCTAATATTGTGTGGGAATTTTCAAAGGTAACATAATAGATTTTCCTAAGAAGCCTTAGAGTTACAACATGTGGTGGAGTGAACATTATTATAAATAAAAGGAACAATGCACAACTATTGTTAGACCCCACTTGTTTCATTAGTTTAATTTAAGTCATTGTTTGATTGAGGACATGTGCCATGCGTCAAGAATTATCATAAATATAAAAGGGGAAAGTATCTCAAACATCCTATGACTTGTCCAAATTTCCAATTATAATTTCATCCAACAACCCATATGTAATACACAATTATAGTTTAGGAACACTTCATTCATCATCTTAACTACACAACCAATGCAACCATGAATTCCTCATATCATCCTAAGGAATCTATTGCACTAGAGTATCGATGTGGGATTAATCCAATATAAGAATTCCAAATTTGCAAGAAAATAGGGCCAAGCATTCATGACCACCAATTAAATTGTACCCAAACAACTAGTTCCACCAATGAGTGTCACTAAAGTGTAATTTGCTATAGAATTTATAGGATAGGCTATCTATAGGCCACATAGTCTACTTTGACCATTGACAAGGGCCATCAATTCATAAAACTCATGGAAATGTCTTCTTGATACTAGAATTTAGATTCAAATATTTTTTGGGGGAAAACTATTATGAGTTGAGTAGAATACATATACATACTAGCCTATGTGATTGAGAAATGGTTGACAATCTTCTAGCCAAGATTTTAAGCTTGATGCTTTAATGAAGTTTGCTTCCTCTTTTCTATTATATAGGGGAGCCTCTATGCATGTTTCCAAAGCATATGCATATTTAAATCTATAATAATTTATGAACTTAATAAAAATCAAGTATTCATTCCAAGTTAATTTTCATTTGTCTTTGTTCATATTTATTAGCTACATGCATGGTTTCCTTTGTTGATTTTCTCTAATAGATAAGACGATTTAACTATCCAATGTGAGCCTTTACTTTCATTACTTGCTTTCAACATATCTACCCCTTTCCCTATAGCACAAACAACTTTAGGATTAGTCATAGATAGACAAGGAGTTGAAACTCTCATCCCAAAGGTCATCTTATTGGGAATCACCCTCATTATTGAACAACATTGCTATCTTGTGAGACTTTCCATATTATGGTTCATATACATGACACATTGGTCTCTTGAAAAGAAACCTTTAAAACCTTCCAATATTTAATATAATCCTAGATCAAATGTTATATGTTAGGACTCAATTATTTATATTATTCATCGCTTTATAAAATATAGAGAAGGTATTGTCAATCATAAATCCTCTCCATGATCTTGATATCTCCATAATTGGTTGAGACTTTTAGGGGATAATAAATATACCTTAGGGGTTATTCTTGTTAATATATTAATGTTTTGATTATCCAACTACTACAATAGTTATAATAATTTTAATTTGAAAATCTCTTTCCAAAATAACATATGAGATTTCTTTTATTAGTTATGGATTGTTAAAGAATGTCTAGTTGTGTGAATTTTCTTAAATCCTTATTTTAGTTAACTAGTTAGTGAACATGTAGCTAAACTAATGGGATTTTACATGTAATGTTAGTTCTTTGTTTTAGATTTACAATAAAATTTAAAAATCTCTTAAATTTTTGACAATCACCTAATAGACCAAGGAACGGGTCCTTCTTTGGAAAAATGATCATTTTTAGTATCATCATGTTTTATATAGGTTAGATTAGTATAGGATAGGGTCTATGAGTCTACATAATTCATTAATACTTATCTTTTCATATATATCGAGAGCCTAAACTTGTTTATTATCTTCATAGGGGTATGCATTTCCAAGTTTCCAAGTTACATGATTCACCTAATATTAATTTGGTGATAATAGATCTTTAGGTCTACATGATGATTAAGCCAATGTAAGGAGTGTCCACTGAAAAATCTTTGGGATATCCTTATATGCAAAGGGCATGGCTAAGATGTGTGACCTAGTTATTTTTTATCTCTTTAATTATTTTGTAAAGATATTAAGAAATACTCTCCTTGGTCTTAGAACTAGAAGTATAAAAGGGTATCATGTTGTATTTTTTTCTACGATTTCGTATAATTTTATCACGATTCTTTCTTAGTTATCCAAGCCAACTTTATTCCTTGAATTTAGATTTTAATTTGGGTTTTCTAGAGCTTCAATGTGCATTTTGGTTCACCAACATGACCTATGTTAATTAGTTAAATGTTATCAATAAACACATAAGTAACATATATGGGAAAATATTAGAATAATTAAATGCAAAGGAATGATGCACTTAGCTCTTGGAACTATGATGAAAAATAAAACTAATGTCATGAAGAACTCAATCACCTAGGCAAATATAAATAGATGTTGTCAATATAAGGCTCTTTGAAACTAAATGCAAACATAAGTAATTCTAGAGGTCAATCCCATAGCTCTAGATCAAGTGTGCACTATGCAAATCTAGTGTATAACCCACATAATTAAGTTCGAAAAATGTTTCTCCTATTATCTAGTTTGTTGCAACGTCTACTCTCTACTATTGCTTACAAATTTAGGGTATTAGAAATACCTAGGATAAATTGTTGAATTAAAAGTGTTCATGTTCTCCTTAATAAATACCTTATTTTGCTAGCTTTACAATATTTGGTTAATTTTGGAAGACAACAATCAAGCTTGAAAGTATTCTAGATGAATTGATGTAGATTGATTCCATTTAATGCCACAAAATGTGTTCCTTGAATTTATATTCCATGTAATGTGTAGGATTTTCTCTTGATTCTTGTTAATGAATTCATTCACATTGAATTCTTGTAAATAGCAAGCCATAAGAATGAATCAAACAAATGTGCAGTAGGATGACTCATTGTGGTTAGTGCAATTAGTGGGATTTTAAAATATTTGAAATTTAAAATTAATTTGTTCTACTTAGAGACACATATGTGCGATCACTCCAATGGATCATATAAATAAATAGGGACATGTGACATGTGCTATTGAACTAAGGAATTAATTTGTGACTATAAAAAAAGGACATGTGTAATTAATGAAAAACACATAAGAATAAGTGTGGAAATGGATGCCCCTGGTCATGGGGCTGGACGGCTTAATCCACATTCGAAAAATAGAGGAAACTAAACCTGGACTCCTCCTAAGAAGGATGGTGGAAAGTAAATTTTGATAGGGTACCAAGAGAGAACCTAGGGGTGAGGGAAAGATTTGTAGTGAGAGATAAAGAGGTTAAAATTATAGCGGTGAAAATGAATAAGTTAAAGAAGGGGGAAAATAATGAGGTAGAGTTCCAAGCAGCCTGGATAGCTTTGAAGACATGTTGATCTATGCAATTAAGGAAGATCCACATAGAAGGGGACTCACTCATAACGATCAATGCCATTCGGAGGGAAAATTCCCCAAATTGGAATCTTAATAGATTTATTAAGCTGATTTCGAATTTTATGGCTTCAAAATCACACATGTCTACAAGGAGGGGAATAAGATGGTGGATTGCCTAGATAATTGGGTGATAGATAGGAATGGGGAAGGCAGTGAATTAAGGGAGTAAGACATTTGGTACACATTGACAAGTGCAGCAAAGGATGATATTGAAGGGTGTTAAATGAAGAGAAAGGATGTTGTGGGCCACAAACATATGATCGAGGTGCAACCCACTTCAAAATTGATAGTGAAAGTGGTCTGCATGAGTGGAAATAAATGTGAGGCCTTTATCAATCAGATGGGAAGGTCGAGAGGTACATTCATAAAATGAAGGGCACCTTCAACCTGAGAGCCCCAAGATGACAAGTAACATTTATAAGGTAAATTACATATGAGAGACTACAAAATATATTCATATGTCATTCACCAATGCTCATGCAAGTAGTGAAGATGATGCTGGAGGGGGAGTATATCGAATTGATGCAAATATATTGGATAAACATGGATGTGGCGGCGGTGTTCATGGTATGGTTGGTGGAACTAGAAGAAAAGGAGATGGTTCGAAGCATAATGGAATGCTTTGTGAGGATAAAATGGAGAGTAGGTATGTCCCAGATACTAACTAGATTGGGTGGTAGTGGGTGGGCATTTATGACTAGAAGGAGGGTGTTGGTTGTGCTTGTAAGACAACTACAACCACTGGTCCAACATGAGCATGAACTTGAGGCAGGGATAAGTGGCGATAGGTATATGATTCCTATTGGACTGGATGATAATGCTTGGAACAAAGATAGCTATAGGGAGGGTGGCGGATGGTGCTCTGGAAAATGGCAAGGATGAGGATGCATGAAGTAGGGACATGTTAATTTTTTTTTTGAATTTTTTTGAATTTTTAAATATGTAATTCAAAAAAGAAACATGTGCTCTAATAGGGGAATTTTGTAGGGGTTGGGGGTAGGATAGTTAGGTTATAGACTCACTGTAATAGAAAATGGAATGGAACCCCAATGGATCCTTTAAGTCATTTTGATGTATAAAATAAAGTGTGAGAATGGATAGGATAAGGTCAAATGTGTGGAAGTATGTGCGACGAGGAGTATAGGATCAAGAAATTAACACAACTTTGTATAAGAGGGTAACATTACTAGGATGGGTGACCTCTCGGGAAGGTCCGGTGCTTCACCTTTGTGGGCATCACCTAGATGCAATGAGTGCTAAGTGGATCATTCATTATCACATGAGAGATGGGTTCTTTTGAACCACTACTCATGAAACATGGGTCAATGAGTTTGAATCGAAACTACACGATTGAATCCTAATATCAATATCATAATATGTAATTGTGTTAGGATATCCCATCAAAATGGGCCTAGAAATGCATGCAACTTATCTCGTGAACTTGAACTTTGACCATAGATCTCACTTAGGTTTTTCTAAATCATTGGATTTGATTGCTATATAATAATTATTGTCTAAGGCAAAGGGATTATATGTGGATCTTTTGGATAGACTTGGACCAAGGTTTCATTATCTTATTGGTTTGAGCCATTTACATTGAGGTTCATGTAGACATGCATCAAGAAAGACTTTCCAAATTGAGCTATGTGTGTATGGATGACATAACTAGTGGGTCTCCCCATGAAATTATTGTTCGTGTGAAGTTTTTTTATCGAAGTAGTTGATCTCCTATCTAGCTGGTCCTCTTTACACTACACTTAAGCTCACTCAGGGTGAAATTTCAAAGTTGTGTCACACTTTAGAAACACTTATCAACACAAGAAAATTTAATTATTTCTAACTGAAAGTCAATTTTGGTTAAACATATGGTCTTGTTGGATTCATTCTAGCTAAATTGGGACAAAACTTTTTTATTATAAGTGTTCATTAAATACACATGTAACATCACTCTGGGGCCAATTTTCTAATAAAATAAAATAGTTCAAAAAATTTGATGTTCTTACGACTCATTCATTTAACAAATATTTTTTAAGAATTTTAAAAACACCTTTTTATAGATCTATAAGCGTAGTTTCAATTTTTTTTAAATAGTTCAATTATATTTTATATTTTATATTTTATTTTTATTAAAAGTAGGTCACCAGAAACAAAATATAAGGTGATTGTTTTGTTAAGAAAAAATACTAAATTTATGAAAATTTTGAAAAAAAAAATGTGCACTAAAGAAGAGATTCCTTGACAAGATGATATTTTTTTTATATATTTTAAATAAATAGTTAAGATGAAAGGTGACATCCTTATTGAAAAAATATGGTTTGAGTACATACAAAATTTAAGATTTATTAAAATATATATATATATATATATATATTTATTTATTTATTTATTAAAATGGATAAAAAATTAATCCATGCACTAAAGTTTCGGGGTATAAATATTAAAAAAAAAAGAAACAAAAAAAAGTAAATTTACCATATAAAGGGCAACAACCCACTTAACCTCATTTTTTAACATTTTCTTAGCAATTAAATTATAAAGTCAATTTTACAAAAAAACTACATTTAAACATTTTAAATAAATAAATATAAATATAAATATATAATACACTAAAAAATATACATTTCATTAGTTTACATCATTTCAAAACTTAAAACATATATGCCACTTTCTAGTGATTCAATTTTAAAAATTAAATAAACATTAGTTATTTCCTCTATAAATAAGTCACTTAAAACATAAAATACATCAAAAAATATTTTTTATTAGTTTACACCATTTCAAATTTGAAATATATGTCACTTTTTAGTGATTCAAGTTAAAAAGTTAGATCAAAATTGGTTGATTCCTCTATAAATGTGACACAACTTTGAATAGTCACTTGTTAGCGAAGATTTTACCTTTTTATCATCTAATGTGGACTTTACATGTGTCTTCACACTTGTTTCATGTTTCCCACATGTGTCTCATCTTTGCAAGGGTAGTCGAATTTTCAGTCTTATGTTCTTACCTCCTCATCCTTGTCTTTATATGCAAGGCTCATTTATACATTTCATAAGATTCTTTTTATAATAGTATCTTATAAATTGATCGTGACAACTCTAACCTGGTATATGAGTTTCCTTGTAAATATAATTCTAAAATACTGAATTTGCAAGGGTTTTTTGGCTCCTAATTTTAGATGGTACATCTCAAAACAAAATTGACCTCATGGTTGTTCTTAGAATGCCTCAAAACTTACATTTTCATATAAAGCACTATAGATTTTAGAGACATTTTTTGGGTGTTTTTGAAAGGAGCTTCAATAGTTCAATTGTATGGAAATCAATACATTCTATATGAATTTGTAAATTTTTTCATATGCACTATTGCAATCAATGTGGAATTCACTATTAGATTTAGCTCTACATTTTATCTAGCATGAAAATGATTGCTTTGGCATTTATCGTCGCTTGGATTTTGTTTAGCTCAATGCCAACTTTTACCCAGTGATCAATGCAACAATTGTTTGTCAATTAGTCAGTGTTAAGAGTGTCAACCTATTTCTACCACCAAAACCATAAAATACCTTCCAACCACCTTTGAAATCCAATTTGCATTGAAAATCTGACTCTATGTTCTCTTTTCCAAACCAATCCTTTGCAAACTCTAAAATTTTAGACTCTTGAGCACTTTTGGATACACTATCCATACTAGACTCCATGTCAGTTTTTTAAACTCTAGGATTTTTGAGTCCACTAGATATTTACACAACATTAGAGTTTTAGACTCCAAGGAATCTTTGCATAATTTTAAATTTTACAACATTTTTACAATCACTGGTATTTTTGGGTTTCATGGTTTCTTTGCACATTTAAGACTTTAGAACCTTTTTGTAGAGCATTGAAATTTTGGGATATGGTGTATCTTTATAGTACTATAGCCTTTCAAATTTTGTTATATTTTCTAGAGAATGCATATACTCCATTGCCTTTGTAGTGGCAATGCTTGGTCTTTGCTAGTGCTACCAGAGTACCACAAGGACCTATATAATACTCCTAAAGGATTTTTTTCATAACCGGGAAATTTTAAATCACATTTTCTATTCCTTATAGGCGTTTAAAATCTCTTTTTGAGAACTTTCAATTATGTAATTATTTTTTCCCTAGCTTGTTGGATTCTTCTAGTGTTCACCTCCAAAATTATGTTTTGTGCCCTTTTTGGACAAGGCATATCTTTTTCCCTCAATGTCAAAAATTCACAAGCTTTTAAAAAAATGAAAAACACAAGTAATGTTACAATGTAATTTCTCCCTTGGATAGCTTATTTCTTGAAAATTTATAAAATCAATATGTTATAAATGATTGATTTTTCTTCCATAATGCACAAATTGAACTAAAAATTTGTGATTTTATTTTTTTCTAGGGGGAATATCTTGCAACATTCTTTGCTTTGGGGTTTAATTTTTTAGTTTTTGTCATTACACGACATATGTATTGTTGTGGTCACCTCATGACATAAAATAAAACATCCATTTTTGGACATTTGTAAGAACTCTAGAAAAGCATATATTTTTTAAATGTACTAAGATGAAGTGACAATTAATTTGTGTTCCTTAGGGGAAATTTTTTCCCATCATATTGTGCTCTTTCTTTGTACTCACAATATTTTATAAAGTTCCATGGGGGTTGTATGCATTTTTTTCATCACAAATTTGTTTAGTGAGTGTCACTCCATGAAACAAAGAATCCAAGATATTTTACCCTCATGCATGAGTGCCTTATTTTTCACATCCTTTTTTAGTTGCTTGTACATCATATCAAACCTAAGTGGCTTCTATATTCCTTTGCAACACTTTTATGTAACATTTGATTTGATATGAAAATACATCTCCTTGTCACCATTATGGGGGGAATCATCACATGGTCATTGTTGAGGGTGTTTTTAATCACTTACAATCTATTAAGCAATAAGGGTTTATTACTTCTCTTGAAAAGTAGGATACTACTCCAAGGTTCTTGTATAACTAGTTATTAGTCGTGTGGGACAACATAGTGTTCATTGTCAACATGTTTTACAAGAGGTCTAGCTTCAAGCTTACTAGAAATTCCATGCAATCAAAAAATAATAATTTTAACTATTCAACAAACAAACTACATTTCAGATCTACAACAAATTCATATTAATTTCAATGCTCTTTTAGATATTCGTAACAAATTTTTAAAATAAAAGTCAAAAGAAGAATAGGGTAACAAAAGGATTGGAAATAAAATATAATTTAATGGGCAATGATAAATAATATTTCAACAATCACTTTTGTACATTTAAATGAAATCTCCAAACCATTGTTAACATAAATAACAATTTACACATTTATCATTAACAACAATGCAATCTTCCGAGGAAATATAACACACATAATATTTTCAGGTTTCATCTAATCAGAACATCGTCAAGCATGTACAGATTTGAGATGAAATCTTACTTAATTCCACAATTACAAACAAGATTTCATTAACTTGACAATTCAGATTGAATTAAAACACTCATACCATCACCATGATGCCAAATCAAGATGCATGAAAAATAGGATTTATCCTTTGATTGATCAATATTCAACTTTTTCACAAAGTCAGTATGCAAAATCCATGCGGAGATTGTATAATTTTTCTTGCAAAAATCACATCAAAATCGAATCCTTTGAAATGATTCAGAATCAAAATTATATAGAGATACAAGTTCCTTAAATTGTGGATCTGATAAAAAGCTAATTAGAGCTAGGTACCTCTAGTGCTTCAGTTCTAACTAAAAGCAACCTAAAAATTAAATAAAAGCAAAATTGGGCACCCCAGTTTGAGTCTCAATTAACTATGCTAAAATTTAGTAAATGTAAAAGCTAACTTAAAGTAATAGAAATCTAACTAAAGTGACCATTAGTTTTCAAAATTTCCAACACCAATTCTGGTCTTCTACATCTGGGTGTGGAAATTTTACAGTTGTTTATTAAAAGTATAAATAAACATGAACAACATGACAACAACATCTTTATCCTCAACTATTTATGGAAACTATTAGTGAATGCTGACATGACTTCATTCATCTTCTCTATAGCTGGTCCTTTGTGGTACTAGATTTTTGCTTGATGTTCAAATGTTGATTTTTCCATATGTTGTTGTATACTCTTGAAGAGACTAGAGTCTAGCCTTCTTATTCATCATTTTATCGATAGTTTCCTATGTTACATGTCCTTGCATCTAACTTTGTAGTTCTTCAACCATTTTATTGTGATCCCTCACTAACACAGGTGTATCCCAAAATGTACAATCCAAGTCTTTGATGGCCTGATGAATGTTGTTCATTGCTTGTTTAACTTGGTCTCTATCCTTATTTAACTTGGCTTTGCACTTATTCAAAATTTCAACTCAGAAATCTGCTACTCTCACCCATTCTGGGAGCTTAACTTGGTCTTCTTCTTCAATTACCATAACCTTTAAGAGCTCCTCTATTGATGTTTCATTTATTTGGTGCAAAATTGGGATGTAATCTTCCCAAACTAGTAACTCCTCATCAATGCTCAACTCAATTTGTTGAGCTACACTATCTTCATCAGTAATTGAGTGATAAGACTTTATTAGTTCCTTCAACACTTTATCTACTAAAGTCAAAAAATCTTCTTTCCATTATTGTGTTTAAGGGATCCAACCATTTGGGTTAGAATGTCTGATCTCACCTTTTAAAGCAACCTGCAGTGCAGACTCAAGATCCACAACATCAAATAGCCCGATCAAATTATTAATACAAGTTATCAATTGAGCTACCTAGGCCTTCAATTCTTCTTTTGTGTTTTCGTCCTTCTGCATCCTCTTCAAAATTGTAGAGATGAACATTTGGAGAGACTCTTTGTCTCCTCTGGTTTGGACTCCAAGATCCACTTGCCAGATTTGGTAGTCCTTTAGCCTAATTTCATACTCAAATTTATCAACCAATGGCACAAGTATTTGTATTGTTATATTCCCTTGTTCATCCACTATGATTTTTGATATTCTTCGGGCTCTCTTTCTTCTAGAACTAGAGATTGGAAAGCCTCTGATAATATACTCAAGCTCAAATCCAAAATTTCCACATGTATGTTCGTTGTCTCCTCTGAATAGTATGATTCAACCATATTGGCACACCAATGGATGTTTCTCTATGAGAGGAAGTGAAGACCTTTGTATTATGAGATCCTTCAATATCATCTTCTTGCTCGACCCCTCATCTAGATTCCTATGCAAGCTCTTCTTCTTCCCAAACCCTTTCTTCATAGATTTGTTCTTCCACATGAGGTTGTTCCTCATGGACCTCTTTTGTTTGATCAACCTCCTACTCCACATGCTCTTCTTGTACATTCTCTTCAATAGGTATCTCTTCAGCACAAACCTCCTCCATATGAACCTCCTCCATTGTAGGGGGTTCCCTTTGTGCTTCTTCGACACACACCTCCTCCATATGAAGTTCTTCTTCTCTTGGAGGTTCCTTCTCCATCTCTCCTTCTTCTAGTGTTGTATCACTAGGGATTTCCTCTTTATGAGGTGGTTCATATTTGGGAAGAGGGGGAGGAAGAGGTGGTGAATTAGGTGGAGGATTTGAAGGCTTATTTTTGGGTGATGGTGGAGGTGATGACAATGGAGACTCATGTGGGGGGAGTGGAGGAATATGTTTGTTCAGCTTGTCTGTGGGAAACCCTTTCCTTGATGGCCTCTCTAGTTCTCTTTTTTCAAATAAGAGTCTCTCTCTCTTCTTCCTCACCCTTGCCTGAGGTAACATCAATGTGATCCTTTTCTTTTCTCTTCTTTCCTATTGCCTTGGCAGGTTCACCCCTAGTATTTTCTTTAGTTGGCACAACATAAGTGGATGGTCCTTCTCCAGGATGAGCAACAGATGGAGCTTCTCCCTTCTCTTTGGCTACATCAAATGATCCCTCTCCTTTCTTACTCTTCTTAGTAACCTTTATAGGTGTTGGAAATTTCATTATAGGGAAAGGTCTTCTTAACCATAAGATAAAACGTGCTACAACATCACGTGCTCTTGTTTGAATGTCATCATTCTCATTTACCGAGAAAGATTCATTAAAAATAGGTTGATTATAAATCTTTTGGCCTTGTTAGGTGGGGTCAAGGACATTGCCATCATCTTTTGTTTCTTTAGACACACTAGATTTTATGTAATGTTTGATCAAATCTATTGTTAGTTGACATTAATCTTTCATTATGACCTCATATTCTTCTTCACAGTTGGCCCAATGGTCTTCAATCTTAGGCTCATGAACAAAAAAAGGAGCCTATCACCTTACCAATCTTTCCAATGGGATCAAATCTGGTCTTGGCATCATTGTACAACACCAAATTATATCTAGACATTTCCACATCAACACCTTTTGCATTTTGCATATTGGTGCATGAATATACCCCTACTTGAATGGGGAAGTTGTACCCAAGCTTATGTTTCCCAACAATGAGTTGGTGTACCTCAGTTACTTGCGTACAAACTTCCAACAAAATCATCTTGTTAGAGGGGTACCTTGGGAGTTTGTATGACATCTTGTGAAATATTTCCATCCTAATGTAAGAGAAAGTTTTAAACCGGATATACCAGCTTCCCGTACCTTTCAATGCCTCCATGGCTTCATTTTGAAATTCTTCTAGAGAAATCTCCCTCCAGTCCTCTTATCACAACATAAATGAAGTTGTCGTTGACAATATATAAATGATCATAAATTTTTTCCAACTTCAGTCGAGGATAATGTTCATTGATTGTAACTTCTCCTAGCTCAAAAGAACCAATTCTATCCAATCCGAGGAAGGAGGCTTGAGCAAATAACAAATAAACCAAGTAGGATGTCATACAGAACTTAGAAGTTGTAAGCACAGTGCTCAACTGATCATGGATGGTGTCACTTATGATAGTGGCCCAATCAATCTTCTTCTTTGAAGAATCATTGATGGTCTTGATGAACTTTACCATCCATGGGTAGAAGTCCCAGGCATGTTGATAACCAAACACTCTACTCAGCAGAACAATCAAATCTTTAATGTCCTCCTTGAACTCGCTACACCCTAGTCATTTTGACATCTACTTTCTTGGGGTGGAGCAACATGTTATTGTTGATGTAGTTTATGTTCTCTACTTCATGCTCATCAAAGTGTTTGATGGCCTTCTTCATGTCAACTGCCTCATACTAAGGTTGGGTAGGAATCCTAAAGATCTTTTCAATCATTTCCACAATTACATCAAGGACAATCAAGCTCTTGATGATCCCATCACCTTTCTGGTCTTATGATTGTAATACTAGGAACAAGTGAGAACTAACTCAAGAGATTAAATTGTTATTGGAAAGGAAACAACTTGCACTAATATTGAACTGGCCAATGCTCCGACCATGCATGTTTATGTTTCATCATTGTTGATCCTTTGCTTGATTTCATCTAGGTTCACATGGCCTAAGTCAGTATCTCCAATCTCAGTGTATGGGGAAACATCTTTGAAGGTGGATGGTAGCCTTTATATTGGTACTTCATCTCAGTTGAATCCTTGGGTGGAATATCTCCTGCATGTACAAATATTGGTGTGTTAACACTTACATATGTAGACACATAAAAATGGCCTAGACCCGCAAACCACATTCTTCTATATCATGCTTCATCTCAACATAATTAAAATATTTAATTATGTCCTATAGTCCAATGCCAACTATTAATTAAATAATTTTTAATTATTTAATTAATTCACATCTTTTATTCCTCCTAGCTATTTAAATAAATAAATTACATTTATTATTTAAATACGTTGCTAATTGCTTATGTCACTCTATAATTAAGTAAATTCCTAAATTTATTTAATTATTACTTCCTCATGATTATTTAAATAAATAAACTTTATTTATTTATTTAATACGTCATTAATTATTTATGTCTTCTCATAATTAAATAAATTCTTATTATTTATTTAATTATTATCCTCTCCAACTTTCTTTCTAATTTTAAATAAAATCATTTATTTAAAATTACCCACTTTCTAATTTTCGTCCTTTTTAAAATAATTTTAATTATTAAATTGTCTTGTTGATTTTCTTTCTAAATTTAAATAAAAGCATTTTATTTAAATTGGCAACTTCCCTCTTTCCAAGTAAATAATTTTAAATTATTATTATTTACCGTCACATGAATTCATCATTTTGGAATTAATTTAAAATATTAATTTCAAAATAGCATTTCTCTCCACAAAGTAAGTTATTTCTAAAATAACTTGATTTTCTAAATATCTTCTTCTTGTTCAATCTTTATCTTTTGATTTTTACTAATTTCATCTCAATGTCACGTTTATTCTCCACCATTGATTTAATTTCTTAAATTAAATCTTGTCCACACATTTAGGGATTTTTACCCTAATCCTAATTGAGAATTGTCACTTTGAATCTTAACCATTGATTCTAAGGCATTTCTCAATATCTCATCTCATCCATCCATTCAAGATTGCATTTTTTATAAAATGACAATCTTGTTCTCATTTTCGAGATCTCTCTAAAAATTTGATATCTAAAATTCTTCTTCTTCACTTCATTCTTCTTGTCTAACATTGTTTTTTTTTTGCAGATTTTTACATTGCATGTAAAGATTAATTTCTTACTTGCATTTTAGATCAAATCCTTCAACACTTGCTAGGTCTTGTCATAATCACAATTGCTCACAAAGAAATATAAGGGCACAACACATATTGCAGCAAATAGAGAAGGTACAATGAAGGTGAATCATGGAGATTTGAAGATTGGGTGAGATCTTTCCTAGTTTTCATTTTATATTTCCTTTGTTCTTTATTGTTTACTTAGGTTTATTATTTATGCATTTAGTCATTGCTAACCTTGATATTTTCCTATGTTACAACATATATTAGAAAGAAGCAATCCTACAAAAAAAGTTATATTAGCCAATATATATATCCCGTTACAAAATCATAACTTGTTCCAAAAGAAAGTTAGGAGATCAGACAATATTTTGAGTATCGGGCCATAGACCTACCCCTTACCTCATACTAGAAGGATTAAAATGTTAACTCTAAAGAGTTCAATTCCCTTAATTATGATCCATTGGGGGGGTCAGGGATTGGGCCTAACTCTTCCCTCTTGTCAACTGATTCAATTCATTTCATTAGTCTAGATCAAGATTTTGGTCCTTCAAAGATCAAAGTTTGGATGTACCTTTTATCCCTTGTCTTTAGCACTATCACTACTTCAAGCATTACCTCTGATTAACAATGTCCAAAGCTCATTTCGGACATCGAGGTCATCGTTTACCTCTTTTTGCAGTTTTCATTAGGCTTAGGAGGTATGCCTGATCAACGACACCTGAAAGCTTAAAAATTTGTTGGGAGTCAAGCATCGACGACGCTTCTTACTATTTTCCTTAAGGTTTCAGCATCGAATAAACGAAACTCCCATGACCCAGCTCCCGATTGACTTTATTTTGAGTTTGGTTGGACTTTTCGAAGGGATTTCTCAAAGGCATATTTATCAAAATTATTCATTATTCATTGGACTAAGGCGGAACAATTTTCCCAATGGTTTCGGGTGTCAAAGGTCAGAATTTCGCAATACTTCCTACCTCAATAAAGAAGTCTATAAAGGGTATGCCTGACGTCCAATGGCCAAAAATAGATCTTTTAAAACAACTTTTTGCTAAGTGTTTCATGTGTAATTTTCGGGGATCGAGGATCATTTTTTAGTCAATTCATTTATCATTTAACATATAATTGATACCTTGCAACTTTGGTAAAGGGTCGAGGATTGAGGGTTAGACTTTTGTCATTGGGCTTGTGATACCTTGGCTCAATGGGTAAGTGATGTGTCTGACACTCGATGCCCAACATGTTTCAAGTTTATTAAAAACACCCAAGGCAGAAAAGAAAACCTCGGTAAGCTCAAGGCTTGATGTCCGATCGATGATGTCAAAAACATTGTCGATTGGGTGCATTGGAGAAGAGGTCAATCTGATGGGGTGTGGAAATTGAGAAAATGAAGAAAATAAAGGAAAAAATACAAATGAAACCAACAAAACAAACATGAGAATGTTCAAAATTAGATTGAAAAAAGTAAGCAAAAGGAGAGAAAACAAAACCAAACCGACATCTACATGACCATACCCAAGAGACCAAATCGATTAAACTATATGAAAACTCAATAAGAAGGTTCGAACCTACTTGGTTATTACGCGTGAGATGGTGAAACAAAGACCACGAAACCACAGTGAACACGAAAGCCAATCCATGAATAAGCACACACAATGCCACAAACAACCCAACAATAATACCAAAAATGACTCGAGCAATGGTGAATTTTAATTTGTAGAGAATATTTTCAAATATAATTACAAAGCGCTTATATGAGAAAGAAAAAAGTTAAATGAGCCTAATAAACAATATAATACCCCTTTGGTGCCTTTATTAATGGTGCATTTAATTTGGCATTTAAAACTATGTTAATGCATTGAATTCAAATGACTTTATGTAATGAGCACGGGGCTCAAGGCAAGAAGATGCGGCCACCATCGAGCCTCGTGGATCGAGCATGTAGAATGAGGAAAGCCTGACCCACAAAGTCTAAAAGTGACGACAAACGAGACAACCGTGAAAATCTGAAATAGGGTTTGGGGATCGGGCCTGATGTTGTGGGTAGTCAAACACTAAGAAGCCCAATCTTCGAACCTCAACAAGGCATTGAAAAGAAAGAAAACAAGGAAAGGAAAGAGAAAAAGGAAAATAAGGGAAAAAAAAGGACAAGAGAGAAATAAATAAGTAAGGAAGATGATGACATGCAAAAACGAGAAGAGGGAGGTCCCCATTTTGTCAAAGACAAAAAAGGGGTATGAGTGTGAAGGCACAACAGTCATGGTTAATGCTTCCTTGGATTTAGTGGAGCAATGGAGGAAATCTTCTATCTCTTATATTTGATCAATATTTGTGAGACTATTACTTATGTAGAGAACCACATGCACATTCAGTATTGTACTTGAGGTCACTTGCACAACATTTTTATGTTTGCTTGATCATATTACCATCTATATTTTCAAATTCATTGAGTGTCTTTCTTTGTTCCATC
The DNA here is from genome assembly GCA_007115665.2 of Sequoiadendron giganteum. Classification (NCBI taxonomy): domain Eukaryota; kingdom Viridiplantae; phylum Streptophyta; class Pinopsida; order Cupressales; family Cupressaceae; genus Sequoiadendron; species Sequoiadendron giganteum. The sequence goes on along the minus strand of CM021106.1, from coordinate 602,228,561 downwards.
TGTGCATATATGGTTGAGTAGCATACTTGAGGTGAATCATGCAATTTTTGTGCCTCTCTTATCTTGAGATACATTCATTGGAGGGTTTGTTGATCCCAACAAAAAATAGATCTTCTTCAATGAAATTTAATACACGCTTCAAGAGTTCTTCATGGACCTATCTTTCAAGGAAAAAAATTGAGTTTTATTCCTTCTCTTTCTCTCTTTTAGAGGATTTTTTCTCACTAGGTTTTATCCTTCACTTTTCTTGTAAGAGGCTTTTATTTTTACTTGAATTTCTCATCATGCCTAGTTTTTAAGACTCATTTTTTAGTGTTTAGCTTTCTCCTCAAGTTTTACTAAAGGGGTATGTTAGTGTGAAAAGTGTTTTTATCCAACTATTTAATCTCCTACCTAGTTGGTTCTTTGAAGGTAGATGATAGCCTTTATAATCAAAATGTTACAATGGTCGGGTTTTGATTCGAAAATATGTACACATGATCAAATATTATTTGAAGATGCAACTGCCCAATTGGTGATCAATAATTCATTGACTGATTCATTCCCCTTGCAATGAACTATCAAGCAAGGTTGTCCTTCATCACAATTCCTTTACATTCTTGCTACTAATGTTTGAATTATCTACTACAAAAAATTAATCAAATGACCTTGATTACATAGATCTCTATCCCAAACAATCCAATAGTTCTTAATTCACATTTTCTTGATGATAGTATGCTCTTTGTTCAAAATTTTGAAACAAAAATTAATAATTTTTTAGAGGCTCTAAATTTGTATTGTTTAGTTTTGGGATCAAAATTAGCTCACCATAAAATTGAATTTCTCACGATCCAAGTTGATCTTGTTCCACATTGGATTCCTAAAGAAATGAAACAAATTAGACATGGGTAGATTACTCGATACTTGGGTATCCCAATGGATTGGGGGTCACTCTTTTTGATATGTGGAATTGGTTCATAACCAAATTAAAAAACAAAATGTATAATTGCGAAAATAAATTTTTATCCTCAACTGAAAAAATACAAGTGGTAAATTAGATATTCTTGGCTTCTCATGTTTACTACTCCTCTTGCTGGATGCCCTCCAAAAAAGGATATGATGACTTAAATAAAATCATTTGGTAATTCTTGTGGACTAATTGGGATGGAAAAGTGGTTTTAAATTCTCTTTTTGGTCACATTGTATACAACCTAAAAATAAGGGTGGATTGGATCTTTTGGATCACAAGACACATAGGACTTGTTTATAAGCTAAATGCACAGTAAGAGTTGTGTCAGGAGAACAATGGAAAATATTGGTTCATCACCGTTTATTCTTGTTGCCATGAATAGCAAGTGGGTAGAGTGTTGGGTGGCTGGATTTTTTTTTTTGCACTTTTCTTCCATATTAAAGCCTTATTCCCATTGCAATCTATTTGAAAGGCCTAGCAACAAGTTTGCAAATTTCTAAATTGAAAGGACTCCTTGCAACATGGTTTTAGTTTCACGACTTTTTCTATTTGGTGGAACATGCCTGTTCAATGTCATAGGCAACCTCTTGTTACTTTTTATAAACAAGCTCATTATCTTTTCAAAAAAGGTGTGCAACAATTTGGTGATATTTAGGACTTTAACTCTTTTGATTGGGTTGATTGAAAAAAATTCCAAAAACACATTTAGTCTAAATAACAAGTCTAAGGGATTTGTGATATTTGTGAAATCCTTGGTTCCTATGAATCTTCTTATGAAACTTTGCACACCTTTACAATGCAATTTCTTCAAAGATTGACCGTGACTTGAGAAATATCATTTTTTTTTGTTTCCCTTTGAAGAAGATCCATCTTAAACTCCTTCCAAATATAGAATTAAATCCAAGACTTAACATAAAATGAAGTTGTAGATTTCGAGAGAAGAAGTGGAAGAACCTAAGCACTCAAATTTGGAGTTGAAAAATCTTGCACTATAAGCTTCTTGTGGGAGATAGATTGAAATATTTGTAGATTCAGCTAGCCAAGTGTCCTTATTGTTAGTGTATTGAAAGCTTAAAACATATTTTTTGAGCCTGTTTTTAGACAAAGAAAAAATAGAATGCTAGATTTGATCATTTCCCTGTTATTTTTTATCACGTGATGGGTTGGAAAGAAGTTATTTTGAGTATTGGGCTTCATAAAACTGTGGTTGCTGATACTATGAGACAAACTATTTTGCTTTATATATGGAAAAGTAGATGTTTAGCTGTGTTTTCTAATTATATTATTCATCAAGAAGTAGAAATGCTAAAGTTTTACTTTGATATCATGTTACAACTTGTCTCTTTATGTTCCTAATTGAAAGGTGATGCTAAATACAAGCAACTTTTAGAGGAGGTTAAACATTAATTTTGCAACTCCATGAAGGAGACATTCGATGTTCTAGACAACTCCAAAGCCTATTTAAATTTTAATTATAATTTACACTTCAGCTGTAGTTTTTTAGAGTATGCTCTTGGATCAGCTTGTTGGTTTAATGACAGTTTGGGTCATCACATTTCTATAAGATTGGGGTTACTGTTGTTACTTCTAGTTGGGATGTTGTATGTAGAATTTTGTAGCTCAATCCCTGCTGTTTTGTAGACAGATATTTCATTGCCCTTGAGATTTGCTTTGTAATTATTTGATTGTTTTTCCTTCTCTTCGCAATTCTCTTTTGAACTGCTATTTTTTTCCTTTGTAATTCAACTTTAATCAAGAAAAAAAAAACTAAAAAAAATGATTGAAGCTCACATGCTAAATTATATAACTGCGAATTGATGGCTGTTCTACTGTTACCTTTGGTTCTCTTCGAATATAACCATAGGACCTCAACTGATACCTTTCTAAATTCTGGCGTTAATTAAATGTGAAGTCAAACAGGGAAATGCCCAAAGATTTGAGTTTTAAGATCAAAATGGAAGATATACAGGGGTACAAGGGAAAACAGGGAAATAAGGGGAAAAGGATTTGAGAGAAACTTATTTCATGTTTCAGAAGCAAGAAAGAAGAATCTTAACAATGAGAGAACCTAGACGGGCAATATAACTCAAACAAAAGGAAACTATGCAAGCTTCTCAGAAAATGCATTATATGTAAATTTGACTTTAAAAAGACATACATATGCATCTGTGAGTCAGTGTCAGAGGGAAAGGCCTTATAAGTCACAAAAGTTTACAATACCGATTGGGCTGTTCAGTCAACAGCTAATTACTTTTTATCATTGAAAAAGTGATCAACTACTCTTTTCTTTTGGGGTAACTCGGAGAATCAGGAGCTCGTAATACTTTTATGGAGCAAGATATTATAACTCTGGGCTACGCCTGAAAAGGCCAGGTTCTGTTGCAGCTTTCAAACCTACAAGTATTATCCATATTTTCCAATGATTTAACCCATCCAGTCTATACCTGGGAGCTAAAAAGTTGTCAGCTATTGACCAGCAGCTCAGATTAGATGTGTATCAAAGAATTTAAAACAAAGAAATCATAGATGTAACCTGCACCCCAATATGAATTGGAGTTGCTTTTGCTTCAATCTCCAAACTGATGGGAACAGTCTGAAGATGACTGATGCTAACTTCCAGACCTGCAATTGCTGGAAGCCAGAGGCCAGAAAAGCAACATGACTTCCAAGACACTCAGCAATTAAGGCTGATATACCTCCATGGAGTACTCCTAGTGCCTGCCACAAACACAATGGTTTGGAATTTGGAAATGAACCAAAAAAATTAAAAAAGATCACATCAAGATTCCAAAGATGCTGTGTATCAACACACAATGGGAAATTTAATAATCAAGCTATCATTCACAATAAAACATAACTCTTAGCAACCAGAAATTCAAATCTTTTCCATAACACTACAGTCTTGCTCTCATCTATATTTAGTTGCCCATAGGCATAAATAATTTGTTTATTGAATGAACAGGAGCAGGAGTGGGCTAACGTCTAGAAGGAATTTTTTTAAATATGGCTGACCAGAAGGAAGTGGATGGAGATGAAGAGGAAAATGGTGATAAGAAAGTAGAATAGATTTCTGGAGGTGGCAGAGGTTGATGATGATATAGATGCTTTTCTGGGAGTGCAAAAAGATGAACTTTTGATTAAACTTTTGGCAGGACCTTCTTTAAAATATGTTGGCGGATCTGCCTGTGAGGAGTGTAAGAAGCGGGAGAGCATACAATCTGACAAGGAAGATTGTCGGACTTTGCAAAGATGCAGGAATGATAGTAATCCGTTTCATACATGCAGATCCTTCTGTAAACAGAAACTTGCAGCTTCAGGGGATGATCATGCTGCTGAAAAGGAAGCTGGGGTTAATCTGGGGATGGCCTCAGAAGAGGGTGCTTTCTAGTAAGCAGGCATCTGATTTTCCCCGCCCTTATACTACTCTTGGTATTACTCAGGTGGTGGCTCTGGGAGATGTCCTTGTTTCTCTTGATGATTTTTCAGAGGAGCAAATATCAATGGCTTTAGCAGGGAAATTTGCAGGAAAAGCTGTTATGGAGTGAGCATTCAGCAAATGGAAATCTGAAACATGGTCGAATATTCATCCCTCCTACTTGAATGCACTTTCGAACAGATTTTTTCTAATACAGATTACAGTTCAGAACGCCTAAGGATACGGATTGCATATGGGATCAAGGGCCTTGGTTTCATGGTTGAGCAGGACTATTCTTCAGCCCCTTTTTAACCTAAACCTGGTGGTTCTCTCTACGGTACCCTTTTCCACCTCCTTCGGTTTGCAGATCGGAGGATGAGATTCGTTTAATCCTTAACCAAATTGGGACTTTCATCAAAATGGATTTTGGATGTGATGGCTCTCAAGGTAGCTATGCTGGAGCATGTGTGCTTCTGGACTTCTCAAAACTGGTCTTCCATTCTATTCAAATGTCAGGTTCATGGCTGCACTTTGCAGATGTTGAAGGGTTTCTTTTTAGATGCTTTTGTTGCAACGATTGGGGCACAAACAATCTGAATGCTCCACTAGAAAAAGGCATTGAGGTTGAGCATTGCATTGGGTCCCCACACAAGAAAAACCAAGTAAAGAGTTCCTTTGGAGGAACCATGGTTGCTGTTTTGCTTCAAAAGGCACGGCAGACTTGAGAAAGATTCAGGAACAATGGATCAGCAGAAGTAGAATGGCGAGGAAGTAGCAGCAGCTGGTTTAGTAGAGACATTGAAAAGTTCAGAGGATTTGGAATATCTGTGGCCGATGCAGAGGGACCTGATTTGATGTTAGTAATCTATTTGGTAACCAGCAATCTGGGAATACCCAAAGAAGCGGTGGGGTTAAAAATTACAGAAAAAGAAACACGAGTGGGCAGCTCGAGAATCGATAGAAGCAGGGATGCGATGGACTCTGGAGGGTCCAATTTCTTGTTTTATGGTCTCAGGCTTGAATTTCTACTTTTGCTGATTGTGTAATTGGGATGATTGTTCGTCTCTCTAATTATGGATCACTGAGTATGATCCAAACTTCAAAACAAAAACATACACAGTTGAATTCAAAAAGCTTGCATCAATTTTGTAACTTTATAAGTTCTCCTACTTATTCAACAATATATATGTACTAATATTCAGGGCTTAATGCTATATTGTTGTAGATTAGGTGATATTGTTTTTTCAATTCTACCATGTAATTTTTTCTAATAAACTTCTTATTAAATTATCTAAAAATAATAGCTATAAATTAAAGATCATAAATTTTATCTGAACATATCTTTTAGAGATCACAAAGTAACTTGTGAATGCAAATAATTGTGGTATTTTGTAGCAATCCAGAATGATGATAATCTATGTCCTAGTAGAACATTTTTGTCACATTTTTTTAGTAAATTCATAAAATTCAATTCAGATATGAAAAACTCACATATTAATTCGTTAAAGATTTGAACCAGAATAATTTGGGTAAACTATTCTATCTCCATCTTTACTTTTTTTTTCACATGAAAGTAGGGTTTTTAAACAACCTAAGGGTCGTGGTTTAATTAGTTTAGTTCAATTAGTGAGGATGATAGTATTTCTTTGAGTGAGTCATTTATCAAAATTCAAATTCTGTGAGATATAATTGAGTCAGTTCTGTTGAAAATTGAGGAGTTTTCTTAGCTTAATACTTTGTAAAACTTTGATATTGTTGATCTAAATATGCTTTTTCTTTGTTACAAATTCTTTGTGGATGATTATCTGATTAATCCATTTTACTGTTTGTAGAATGTAGACAAACGTTGATAGAAGAAGTAGACAGGATATTAGAAAGATTACACAAGCATATACCATGGAGAAACCCTTTCGGAAAAACTCCACCAAGAATTAATCTATTATTCAATCTCTGAAGTAGATTACAATAGCTCCAATTCTTGATTGAGAATGCCTCTTTTGCCTTCACCAAAACTTCTTCACAACCTGCAATAAAACTGATAATAACTCTCTTCAACTTGCTTGAGATAAATAGGCTTTGATCAACTTTGTAAACTCCAATTGAGTTACAATTACAATGCTCAAGCCCTATCCCTAAAAGGTACGCCTATCTCTTGCAAGTAAAGTTATGTTATGAAGAACAATGTCAAATCCTCATCTTCATGCATTTGGGCGTCCCAAACTAAAGTGCCAACTCAACCTTTATTCTGTAAATATCAAGGCTTCATCCTCAAAGTAGGCACCCAATAGAGGACCCACTTAACTCAGCCTTCTGAAATATCTCAACATGCAAAGGAGTTAATTCCAAGAATCCAACTTGGGCACCCAAGTTGGGTCCAAGTCTTTTCTTGTTAACTGAAACATTTCTCAACACCATTCATGCAAGAATGGTCATCCCATGTTAACTGATGGTAGTCCCTTTTATCTGTCATGCAACTCAAGTCATTAGCCATGCATTCCAAGTTAACTGAAGTTAACTAGCATTCACCTAAAACTAACTGAAGATAACTGAAGCATAACTGAACATAACTAAACTAAACTAAACTAAACTAAACTAAACTAAATTGAACTGAACTGAACTGAACTGAACTGGATTGAACTGAATTGAACTGATATGAACTAAACTTAACTGAACTTAATTGAATTGAACTGAATTGAACTGATTTGAACTAAACTGAACTAAACTGCATGCATGCAAACATCAAACCCTAACTCCTAGGATCTTTACATGCATTCAGAAGTGTTATATCTTACTCCAAATAGTTAACTGAACTCAAGGTGAATGTCACCTACCATGTGGGCGCCCCATGTGCCCCTATTATTTAGTAACTCAAAATGGACGCCCTCACATGCTCCTAACATTTAGAATTAATTACAAATGTCAATTAACATGATTATTTCATAAATATTATTCTCTTCCTCATCCTAGTGTTGTTGAACACATTCCAGGGACTTAGGAGATACATGAAATAAATAATGTTTAGGATTGCAATTAAATGGCATCCTATTTCCAACATTCTCCCACTTGACATTATCATTGCAATTATTCTAAACTAGGAATCATTTAATATAAATCAAGTACAAGACTTAAGGCCAATGGCCTTCCTGCACCACGAGAACCTTTTTGCAGCATTGATTAAAGTGTTAACTTTCTCAATCAATACCCTTCCCAAGTCTCTGTAGTATCTATGAGTACCCACCAATCAATCCATGCCAACTTCAAATGCAACCTGCATAATCATGAAGCTCCAAGCAAATGATTAATACTCAAAACCCAAAAAACTACATCCTCTTCATATTTCATGAAGATTAACTATATCCTACCAAAGCTCCCATTGAACCGTGATACCGAGCTATACATGACAACAAGATAAACATCAAAACCATCACTATCAAAAAATCCCAATAAAACATGTAACCAAGCTATCCAAGACATTGTGATAACCATCTCCTAAATGAAGATCATCCATGGCCTCAACACAATCAAAGAATCTGTTGTTAACTATACAACTCCCAAAAGGTCAAGTAAAACCATAATATTTAAACCAAGAAGATCAAACTCAAGGTAACCATCCCCATAATTGGAAATCAGCCCATAAACCATGTCATACCATTTTTCAAAATGAATCCTCCAAAACTAACTATCCATAGCTTAAGATCCATATCTATGAAAGATAAAACATATAAACTCATGCTAAACCATCCTTAAATGAGTTTTCATAATCAACCATAAATCAAATCAATCCTATGATAATCAAAGCATGAAACATAACACATCTGAAAGATATAATGGGCAAATACCTCTCAAATAAAGAACTACCGAGTGTGTTGAACTCACGTCCAACCAAGGTGTAGGCTTCTCGGTCTTTACTGTTGAAAAAACTTTTCTTACAAGTAACCACTCCAACATATATCTCTTACCATAAGAGAACTCAAGCCTCACCTAATTCTCTAAGTATCCATGAGGACCTGTAACCAACCAATCCATGCCAAACTCCAAATGCACCACAACACCATCATGAAGTAATCAAGCAAATGATTAATGTACCCAATACAAAGAGAACTACTACGATCAATGTCAAAGCTCCAATTATAAATCAGGAACATAAACATGACATCCATGATATAAACATCTCCTCCAAGGAGATAAACATGCATCATCACTTACATAAACATCCTAGTCTCAAGAGAACAAGTACCATGTCAAACTCTAAATGCAACAAGAGTAAATCATGACATAATAGCAACCACTCTAAACCAAGAAAATATATCCCCAATCACATGAAGATAACCATACCAATGATGCATCCACGTCACTGCCAACAACTCCCACTGAATCATGGTACCGAGTCACACATAGCATCGTGACTACCATCCTCTCCATGAAGATCACTCTGTAACATCAAGCAAAGAGTTATCACAAACAATATTAGCTGAAATAACCAATGCATCATTACTATCATATGAGGATTCCTCTGTAGAAGAATAAAAAATCCTTTTCTTGTTCTTACAATCCTTCTTCACATGTCTCGGTTTCCCACAATTCCAACACTTTACCTTACTCTTACCAAGGGTTTTAGACCATCCTCTAGACTTACCCTTTCCTTCCTTGTCTCCCTTAGGTTCCTTTTTCTCAGGCCTACCTTTTACAAACAAGGCATCTTGGATTTCCATTTTAGACTTCCTCCTCATCTCCTCTTATAGGAGAGTAGGAATTATATTATCCATCTTTGGATTTGCACCACTAACATTGATAGCAACAATTAAATTTTCCCAAGATTCTGGGAAAGAACAAAGTAACAAAATGCATTTATCTTCATCTTCTAGCTTTACATCTAAAGATGCTAATTGACTCGGAATCGAATTAAAAGCATTTAAATGACATGCAACAGAATCACCATCTTTCATCTTTAAAGAATATAATTGTCTTTTCAGATACAATTTATTAGTAAGGCTTTTAGTTTGATAAATATCCCCTATTCTCTTCCACAATTTATATGCAGTATTTTCTTCTGAAACATTCAAGAGAACAACATCAGCAAGACATAATCTAATTGTTCCTCTTGCCTTCTTGTCTAACTTAGCCCAATCCTCATCTGAAATAGTTGTAGGTGTCTTTGTCTGATTATTAACAACTAACCATTGACCTCTTTCTTCAAGAATATCTTCCATTTTCAATTTCCACATTTCATAGTTAGATCCTCCGAACCTTTCAATATCTAAACGAGAATTCATTGTAACAAAACTTATTTCCAAAATCAGCAAATAACCAAAATAATAAAAGCTCCCACTAAGCCAATAAATCCTTCAATCTTTAAGAGAAAGGCGTCCCAGTACTCTACCCAACCTTAGCTCCAATACCAAATGTTGAAAATTGAGGAGTTTTCTTAGCTTAATACTTTGTAAAACTTTAATATTGTTGATCTAAATATGCTTTTCCTTTGTTACAGATTCTTTGTGGGTGATTATTTGATTAATCCATTTTACTATTTGTAGAATGTAGACAAAAGTTGATAGAAGTAGAGAGGATATTTGAAAGATTACACAAGCATATACCGTGGAGAAACCCTTTTGGGAAAAAACTTCACCAAGAATTAATCTATTATTCAATCTCTGAAGTAGATTACAATAGCTCCAATTCTTCTTCACAACCTGCAGTAAAACTGATAATAACTCTCTTCAACTTGCTTGAGATAAATAGGCTTTGATCAACTTTGTAAACTCCAATTGAGTTACAATTACAATGCTCAAGCCCTATCCCTAAAAGGTACGCCTATCTCTTGCAAGTAAAGTTATGTCATGAAGAACAATGCCAAATCCTCATCTTCATGATTTGGGCGTCCCAAACTAAAGTGCCAACTCAACCTTTATTCTATAAATATCTTCAAGGATTCATCCTCAAAGTAGGCACCCAAGTTGGGTCCAAGTCATTTTTTGTTAACTGAAACATTTCTCAACACCATTCATGCAAGAATGGTCATCCCCTATTAACTGAAGGTAGTCCCTGTTATTTGTCATGCAACTCAAGTCATCAGCCATGCATTCCAAGTTAACTGAAGTCAACTAGCATTCAACTAAAACTAACTAAAGATATCTGAACCATAACTGGACTGAATTAAACTAAACTAAATTGATTATGAACTGAACTGATTTGATCTGAACTGAACTGAACTTCATGCATGCAAACATCGAACCCTAACTCCTAGGATCTTTACATGCATTCAGAAGTGTTATCTCTTACTCTGAATAGTTAACTGGACTCAAGGTGAGTGTCACCTACCATGTGGGCGCCCCATGTGCCCCTATTATTTAGTAACTCGAAATGGACGCCCTCACATGCTCCTAACATTTAGAATTAATTACAAATGTCAATTAACATGATTATTTCATCAAATATTATTCTCTTCCTAATCCTAGTGTTGTTGAACACATTCCAAGGACTTAGGAGATACATGAAATAAATAATGCTTAGGATTGCAATTAAATGGCATCCTATTTCCAACAAGTTCTAAGTGACTTTGATGAATTAGATTCTCTCACTTATAACAATTTAATCACAAGATGATATTTAATCTAAATATATACTCTCTTATAATATAATTCACTAAATAAAATCAAAATACTAATATTTATTTTATCTAATAATTTTCATTTAAAAATAACTATTTATATTTTTTTCATTTAAAACCAACTTTTCCATTTTCTAATTATTTTTAAAGATTTTGAGGTTTTGTGGGTTGGTACAATTTGCAACCTATAGGTTACAAGACTCTCCAAAATCTTTGTAACTGGAAAACTTTTAAGATGAAAAACAACTTGAATCATCTATAGACTATTTTAAAATACTTGGATGAAAAGATAAAACATACATTTTTTTTTTTCAAATGAATTTAAAAAGAGATAATTTGTGATTCAATTATAAAATTATTGTGACAACAAAATTTTGAATAAAAAATGTCTCAACTCTATGATAGAAAAAATAAAGTAAAATCAAAATCAGTAAAGCTCATTAAAGAGTTTTTTTTTAACTATAAGAGTTGACTATATTCTTTTTTTAGAATTTTTTTATATGTCTAGGTTTAAAGAATTTTTTTTTTATTAAAACTATTTAAAAGGTTTTAACATACTCTATAAAAATTAAATTAAAATATGGTTTTAATAAAATAAGTTTTATTTTTTTTCTTTTCTTTCAGTTATGATTTAAATTTGATTGTTGATTTTATTTATCAAGCAATGTTTTGAGATGTTTATTTATTTAATTTTACTTTTCAAATATTAAGACATAATTTATATTTTTAAAATCATATACAAATTAAATATTTATTAAAATTTTGACCAAAATCTCTTCTTTTACATAATATATTTTTTTTAACATTTTAATTGTAGCCATCAAATTTATATAATAAAATTTGTGGCCCTATTTTTAAGATCTTCTAAATGTGTATGCTTGAAAAATTAATTAAAATCTAATATTTGTTAATCTTGTCATCTAAAGTTTAGATGGATGGTGAGAGATATTGATATAATAGAATCTTCATCTAATGTGATGTTATATTTTGTGTTTACAATAAGTTTAGTCTTTAAATTTGCTGACATTGATATTGTTTGATGGTAGATAAATTTAACTATTAAGAATTAGAGATCTATTATAATGAGGATTTAAATTTGAAAATTAAAAATTAAAAAAAAAAAATTATATGAAAGAGAATAAATTGTTTAAAAAAAAATAGATTATTTTTGTATATTTAGTTTACATGTATTTTTCTTTAAAACCAAATATATTTTAATGTTTAGTAGACAAATTTGAATGAATAAATATTATTAAAAAATTGTTTGATAGGTAAAATTGATTGTCAAATTTAGGTTTTGATTAAGATCAACATGATTTTAAAAAACAATTCTATATGTATCTCTCAATTTAATAGAAGTTCACTAGCACTATTATTATCATGTCTTTGTCTCTAATATGTTGATTTAATTTAATCAAGTTATTAATAATTAAATATGTATTATATTTTTAATCTAAAATTATATTAAAGAGTTGTGACTTAATTAGTAAGTGTGATGTATGATTTTTTACTATGTCATTTAAGAAAGTTCAAATTTTTCAAAGTGTACTAATAAAAAAGAAGAGTCCAATTTTTAATATAATGATTTTAACTCATAACCAAAACAATCTAAATTTCACATAAAACCTTTTAATATATATAAAAAAATTAACTATTTTTTGTGAAATATAAAATTTATTATTATTATTATTATTATTTTATTTTTTTCTATTTGAAATATATTTTACTACGGATAATAGTTACATTTAATTTAGGCTACAAAGGTTAGGTTATATTTATTTGAGCCTTGAGCATGGGAAGTGGAGCCGTATTGTGAAATAAATTAAGTTGTGAATTCAAGGGATAATCTATTAGTTGTGGAATTTAATATATTATGGAATTAAATAATTGAATAAAAAATTAAAAGAAAATTGATAATTATTAAATAGAAAAGTAAAATAGATTTGATTTAATGTCAGAGGTATAAATTTTAAAGGAGAGGTGTTTCTTTTATAATTTTTATGTTTTATATTTAATTAATATATATTTTAATAATATTAAAACAAAACAATATTATAATTTATATATCATTGGAATTATTTTATTTTATTTTCAAATTAATTGTTTAATTTTATTTTTTAACTATTTTATTTTATTTATATTTTAAATTACTTTTTATTTGAAGAGCTTTATTTATTTATTTAGGAGTTACTTCATTTTGCATTATTTATTTAAGAGTTATTTGATTTTACTTGAAAATTATTTTAGTTATTATATTTATATTTTAAGTTGTATTTGTTTTAATAATATGAAGTTCACATACACATATATATAACTATAAGTTTACACTCTTATACTATGAAGCTCCTTAAATAGTAAAAGAGGGGTTTGAATTGTTTTTAATTTAACTATAATAACTTTATAGTACAAAAATAGAAAACTTACTATAAATATAAGCTTATAGTTTTGAATGAGAATCAACTAGTTACCACATTGGTAGTGGCTTCTATTGTCATGTACCCCATGTCCTACCCTTGTAATACTTCAATCATTGTAATAATCAATAATATAGTAATTAATATTATAGTGTGTAGATTTATATCACATTAGTTGTTATTCATAAGTCACTTCTTATGAGGGATTTATTTTGATTTTGTAACAAAGAAAATAACATCTCGAAATCATATATTGTAACAAAACATTACTCTTAAAGAGGTTTCCTCTTATAAGATGCATGTGATTCTTGCGATCATATATAAGTTGTTTACAATTACTTTTCAAGTATTGTGTTATTTTTGCACATTGTTCTATTTTGTTAGATTTTTATGGGTAAAAATCTTAACAATCGGTATCAGAGTATTTTTCAAGGCTATGTTCTATAGTAGTCATAAATGTTTAGGTCTTTTTGTGACTATCTACTATATACCCCCCTCACTCTAAATACTTTCCAAAACCATATTCTATAGGAGTATTAGATGTTTAGGTCTTTTTGTGACTATCCACTATATGCTCCCCCCTTACCCTCTTAAGATCTTGGTGATCAAAAAATGACTACAAAAGTAGTTGCACTAAACATCCCTTCCGAAATTTACTAAAACTTCACAAAGATGACAACTTTAGCAAGATTCATGGGAAACTCAATGACCATTGCTAGTGTGGGAAAATGAGGGGCAGATGGATAAGGTCAAGGAACCCCAAAATCCACACAACTCCTAAACTCCACAAAAGATGAATTTATCAAAAGATACCTTACAAAAAGTCGATGAATACATGACCTTGGTCGAAGGATGGTCCATTCCATGCAAAAATAATTTCTATAGATAGCAAGGATTAAATCTAAAATACACTACAACGATCCTATGAACCATAAAACCTTAAACATAAACTAAAAGCAAACTAATGTGGGGAAATGATTCCCACAAATTTCCATAAAAGATGACTTTACTAACGGATGCCATAATGCAAGTGCCATGATAGACCAATCAACCAAACTCACCAAAACTACCTAGGACATGTCATTCCTCTAGGCCACCTAATCATACTAAACCTTTATGCATGCAACATCACACACATCGTAAATCAAGGAAATAGGGTAGAAGACTAAGTGGACCAACTAGGGCAAAATACCATTCATCACATCTTAACCTGATAAATACAACAATTCAAATACGATTTATACTACCTTATGACCATTTAATCAAGGGGGCGACATGCTTATATGATTTTCCAACAAAATAATCCTTAAATGATTGTCGAATTCACCTAAACCTCAAGAACCATCTCAACCAACCATGTAGGAAAACACAAATTGAAATAGGAGCCAAGAGGAAAACCTAGAAATGCAATAAAAATTCAGTGGTAGATGCACAAGGAACCTTGGGGATTGCATCAACAGAGAGAGTTTGGTTGGCAAGAGCTCCACAATAATAACACACTTCAAACAATCCTCAAATGATGTTAAAACCAAGGCCAAAAACCTATAAACCTTTCACTACCTGTTGCCACAAGGATAGCACCCTTAAGCTAAGTATGAAACTCAACTATCCTATGAAACATTAGAGGTCAATCTTCACCATAGACAACTAAAATTTAGTTTTATTAACATAGACCAATTGCCACTACACCAAAAGCCTAAGTTGTCAATGAGGGTGACATCATAAAGGTTAAGGGGTATCGACGAGGGTCGATGGTCCCATGTGACAACAATTTACCCCCCAATTGAGAGGTCAATGGACACAGTCGAATGCGAGATAGAAAGAGTGTCAAGAGTGGGATTCAAACCCTCCCCAATAGAGTTTCCAGTTTTGTTAACACATACCAACTGCCACTACACCAAAACCCTAATTTATCAATGAGGGTGACATGAGAGAGGTTAAGGGGTACCAACGAGGGTTGAGGGTCCCACATGACAACACCACCAAATGCCATGAATGCATTGTAGACGATAGAGTGACAAGCACTCATCTACAAAAAAATGATGCCTCTTTGACCTTGTGGGAAAATCTACTTTGCCCAACCTTGGTTGAATTGGGGCTCAAACCATGCAAAGGATTTTTATGGGGAAATAAGGGTCCCCCAACCTTGCAGAAAAATGAGGAGTGTCTAACCAACTATGAAATCTCCACATTCTCATATAAAAGTTAAACTTGAAATGCAACTAGGATTCCAAACCAAATGAGAATCAAAAAAGAGGCAAACATAATCTAAAGCACACTAACTTAAGATGTAGAAAAAAAAGAAGACCAAGCAAAAAGAAAAGGGGGGTCCTCGTTTTAACAAAGCATATGTGCAAGGCACAAAAAATGGTGACTTTGATGGGGAAATACTCCAACACAATTTGAATATAGAAAAAGGATCGCAAATCCAAAATTTCTAGATCTTCAAACCAGTTGAGCTAAGTAAGTTAGAATACATATCTACAAAAATCCAAACTAGCAATAGATTCACCCATTAATGTAAGAAATCCATGTGTGTGCAAGATGTATTCATTTACCATCCTTAGGTAACTGCCAAAATTTATGCAACAAAGCATAAGGCTATGTGAATGATTCTAATTCAAAAGAAACCAAAACATAACCCCAAGTTGCCAGTCAAGCGTCTATAGCCCCGATGAGTTTATCATTGTAATTCCTTCGAGCATAGCTCTATTACTAGTCGAGTGTCCATAGCCTTGGTAGAGATATTTAAA
This sequence comes from Sequoiadendron giganteum, assembly GCA_007115665.2. Taxonomy (NCBI): domain Eukaryota; kingdom Viridiplantae; phylum Streptophyta; class Pinopsida; order Cupressales; family Cupressaceae; genus Sequoiadendron; species Sequoiadendron giganteum. Next base: position 602,212,423 of record CM021106.1, on the reverse strand, counting down.
TCCTCCCAAAATATTGAATAAAATTAACTTTGTCCTTTGGTGCACCTATTGCTTGTTTTTTTTCTTCTTTTTTTATTTATTTTGATCATGCACAATGAAGCTCATAAGTGGGGCTAGATATTTATAGTAGCATTGAAATAAGAAATTTTATATTTTTCACCTTATATCCTACCGTATGGAACTCAATGATAACTACAATAATATTTTTTATTGACTTTATGAAAGGTGTAGGCTTTCACAAGTTGATTTCTTATTAATATGGACCATGAATTGCTTAACATCAACTAGAAAGCTCACATTAGTGTAAAAGAAATGACTCATCGTTTATCAAGGAAATATACCAGATCAATCTCCAAAGAAAAAAGTTGCATTTCCTTTTTAAGAAAGCACCCCCATAAGAAAATGAGCACCAAAAGCAATGACAAAAAAGAAAACCTAACCTAACTATATACAAGACAATGATCCGATGAACATCTCAAGGTTGAAAATAATTCTTAAGATACTACTCATTAATAGGCAATGATACTTCTCTCCTATGAGAGTCTTTAGATGATAAGTATTGTCCCCAAGAATTTCTAAAATTTGGAACAGACCATGCCATAGTTTATCAAACTTTCCATGTTCACCCTTTTTCTCATGAGCCTTGTCCTAATAAAGGATTAAATCAAAGATATGAAATGATTTAACCTGGGCATAATAGTCAAACCATCGTTTAACCACCCCTTGGTGTTTATAGAATTTTTAATAGGAACATCCCATTTTTATTCTAGATGGAGGAGCTATGTTAAGTGAGCCTCTAACTTATCTTCATCGGGGAAATATTCATTAATGAATTACACAGTAGGGATTTTCAAATGCATAGTGAAGATAGGTTCCATGCCATAGACCAATTGATAGGGAGAGGTCCTTAAGGCAACCTTCTTGCGGGTATAATTTTCCCAAAGAGAAAATCTAAGTTGGGTGTGCCAATCCTTGGAAATTTTATCAAACAACTTACAAATGACTATTAACAGGTTCTTATTAATGGATTCAACTAGCTTGTTTCCTTGGGGATAATAATTAGCGTTGTGTAGAAAATTGCACTCCTTTCTATGTGATAGTACAATTTCACACTTAATTTGGACCTATTTTAGTGACGCCAATTTTATGCATTTTATCCTTCATAAATAGGCCCCTAAATCCCTTTACTATGCATCACAAGGCCTATTTTAAATATTTTTCGAAACTACAAAAGGCATTGAACAAATATATTTTATTAAATTAATGCCCCAGAATTAGTAGATCCTAATTATCTAGGTCAAGACCCATTCACCCAAGGGAAAATGGGTCCCCTTTAGGATCTCAAAATAAAATTTAAACATGTTTTTGGTGGCATTTCAAGATCCCAAATTCAAGTTTTAAGTGTCAAATTTTGAGATATAATAATTTGGAAATTAGAAAGGAAGCTTATAAAGCCTAGTCTTCTCACCATTTTACACTATGTTGAGAAAGTGATCAAGAGGTTATTCACAAGATTTGCATTCAAGGTCAAGGAGAACATTCAAGCAAGAAAAGTTGAAGTCTTGAAGTAGCCTTTCAAGTGTTTTTGCAAGTCTTCATATGACGCAAGCAAGAACCTCCATCCTCATCTTATCATTCCACTCAAACACAATTTATTTGGACAATCTCACAAAATAAAACCAATTAATGAAGAACCAACAAACTCCCTCTTCTCAGCCAAATTATAGCTCAATTCAACAATTCTAATTTAAGTTCTCTCCTCCAATTCAATCTTCAATTTCAAACTAAAATTAACATGAAAAACATAATATACAAATAATCCATTGATTTATTTACTTCACATGCAAATAAAATTAATAAGAATTTTTGTTGTTCTAGAATTCCTCTTTGTTATTACTTCACCACACATTTGCACTCTCTTTATTCTCTCTCATATGACATGGGCTCATTTGAAATTACCTATACATATGAATTTATTCAAATTGCATCTCTACATCTCTAAACTCCTCCTCACAATGGTACGACTTGCACACCATTCCATATTATTATTTAAATGCATTTTAAACTCCCATTTAAGCCCCCACGCCCCTCTAAACCTCAATAAATTCTCTTTATTGATTTTAATTTCCATGCAGCCCTGTCTCTTTTCCCTCGAGTGCAAACTCTCTCTACCTTGCTACTGTGCAACCCCTCCACATTGTCTCTCTTTTGTTTTTTTACTTTAAACTTCTTCCTGGTTGCCAAACTCCCCATTCTCTCTCCAGCACTACATATTCTACCTTTTCAACTTCCAATTCTCCCTTACGCTTTCCTCCTCAACAATATTTAATTTGAAATTGTATTATCTTCAAAATGGTGTGCCCCTCTAACTGGTATGCTAGTTTTTAACATACATCTACCAATCATGGTTTGTATTTCCTAATTTGACTTCAGCTCAACCTCATTATTTATTTATTGTGCATTTATCTCCCTCTTGTATTTTTCTGCCTGTGACTGCATATTCTCATTATATATTGTCATTACATTTAAACTATTTATCCTTTAATTAAATCTTATGAAAATCAATACCCCCTTAAATGTTTTTGCCACTTCCAAAGCCACCTCTGTGTTTGCCTGCCAACAGAGAATCAAAACTAAATAATTAAATTGCAATTTTTTTTCTTTGATTGATGAGGATAACCCATTTGCTCGAGCTGCTCCTTCATCATCAGATCTCATTTTGTGAAGATTGATCAAGCAATGTTCATGATTGAAGATTGATGCCTATGGTGGATCATGATGGATTCTAGGTTTTGGGACATGTAACTAGCCATTTCCCTTGATCTAATGTCTTGTTTCCTAGTGATCCCATCTTCTATCTTCATTCTAATAGTTGCCTAAAGTAAGGTATAATCAGGTTTTTGATCTATTAGGGGATTTGACTTCTCCTAACTGGGTCTTGTGCTCATCATTTGAGTTCATTTAGGGATCTTATTCTAACACAATTGAATAGGGTTTCTTTGTATGTTAGCTCAAAATAATACTAGACACACTTAAGATTAGGGCTCACACACATTTTCATATTCTAGATCTGTATTTTTCATCAAGGTTTAATTACCTAACTTGGGGTTTCACCAAGGCAAACCCCCATACAAAGAAACCAAAATTTTAATTTTGATGTATGTACAGATCTGAGAGTAGGAGTTGAAAGGTACAAGTTGGAAGAGCAGATCAAGAGCTACAAACCTAGATTTTGAATTTCTAGAATACCTTCACTGGACTCGTTCGCCCTAGGGAAAATTTATCCTAGAGGATACTTTGCAACATCATTTTGGTGAAAGGTGCAAACATAATAAACCCTCTCAAATCTTTCTAAAAGTTGCAAATTCTGATAGTTTAATGTTTAATCTTCTAATTTGATGTGTTGCATTGCATTTTTGGGTTCATTTACTATTTTTAATCTTTCTCCCAAAAGTGTTGTTTCGGCAGATCTGCCCCATCCTAGATCATAAGGAAAACAACAAGATTTCCTCCAAGGTTGACTCACCTATAGGGTTGAAAGTCAACCTTGGCTCAAGGGATCTCTTTTTCCTAATGAAATAGAGGAAGATAGGTTCCTTACAACCCATTTTCCCTTTCTATTTATAGTAAGTTTTTGGTGAACCCCTCATTTTAATAAAGAACCTATTTTTCTATGTTTCATTTTGGTGAACCCAACATTGTACATCAAAATAATTCTGATTTGGAGTCCATTGAAACCATAGATCTAGGATTTGCATTGTATTGCATTATTTTGCATCTCATTTAGGGTTATTAACTTGCATTATTTTTCATTTAATTTAGAGTTTTATGTTTGCATTTTGCATCCTTTAAAATCTGAAAAATTCAAAAATTTGCATTAATTTTGCATAGTGTTTGCATATTAGTGTATGTTCAATAATTTATATTCAAAACTTAAGTCAAAATTGCATTTAAAAAAGTTTCATATTGTGCATCATTTTTCATTCATTTCATTTGCATTTAAACATCAAAATTTAGAAAATAATGCTCCTAAAACCATAGTTTGCCACCAGAAACAAGAAACTCTGGTTGTAGGCTTCAGAGTCAAATTTGAATTTTTCAAACCCCTATGCTAGGACTCATTCGCCCTAGGGAGAATCTATCCTTGTACAAGTGGTTGATCAGATTTTTAGGCGCATTTCTAGGTCTGCTTCTACATTTTGATTCACTTTGTATATTTGCAATTTAAAAATCTGGAATTGTTTGATTTGAATATTGAAGAAAGTGGTTTTTTTAGTACAAATTTGAAAAAAATTGAAAAATTTACTTTAAGTTTTAGTATTAGTCTATTGTCTATTTGTGGTTGTTTATTTCATTATTGCATTGCATTATATAGATTAGTTTTTAAATTGCAAACATTAGAAACCATCAACCATAAAAACATAAAACAAGAAACTACACATTACATGGTCAACTTTGGAGAAAGTGTCATTATTTGACAATGTCAGATCTCTTTTTTACAAGTTAACATATCCCTCAATCCCTTTGGTAGTGATGACTATGGCATGTTAAATGAAGCCCTTGAGGAATTAATCTCACAAGGATCATCTACTGAGGCTTGTTATGAAAAACCAAAACAAAGTGAAGTTAATGTAATCACACCTCAACTTACCATTTGCCCACCCTCACCTCAACAAACACAAGTTGAAACCAAACCTGTGCTTATCATAGGACCACCTAAAGACAAATATTTACCTCAAGGAACCATTTTTAATTATGTGAGGCAACTTAAAAGTAACAATGTTTCACAACAACCAACTTATAACACCGTTACTCATACATACAACACAATGAACAATAGACAACCTCAAACAATACCTACTTCATTACCATTGCATCAACTAATTTTTCCTAGTGCTCCTAGTTTTCCTATGCATGGTGGAAAGGAGTATGATCTTGTTGAACAACTTAAGAACACTCATGCTAAGATTTATGTATGGGACCTTATTCAAGCTTCACCTAACTACCATAAAATGCTTCAAAATGCTTTACAAAATGTTTTTATCCCTCCTAGTGCGTAACCAAATGATGCAGTATCCCTTATTCAAGGTATGAACTCGGTTAACATTGACATTATCTTTCATCAAGATGAGTTACCTCCAATGGAAGTGCAAAAACAAAATGAAGCCTTCGTGATAATGGTTGTCATTAACAAGTGTGGACTCTCATTGATAATGGTTTGGCTCTTAATGTATGTAGTGTGAATGTCTTAGATAAGATTGGAGTGGACAAAGCTATGATTGAACTTGATTCCTTAGCTATCTGTGGATTTGACAATGTAGGAAAGCAACCTTTGGGTGTGATAACATTGCCTATTAGAGTGGGAAAGGTCACATTACAAACTCCTATCCATGTGATTCCTCAAGATCTCTCATACAGTCTTCTTTTGAGTAGACTATGGATCCATGAAATAAATGGGGTGCCTTCCACTCTTTATCACTTAATGAAGTATGTCTACAACAATAAGGTCTATATAATCAAGGCTGAACCTCACCCAGAAATTTGTTTGCACACTAAGAAAGACAAGGAAAGGCCTTTGAAAATATTAATACCAAATTCAAAAGTAGAGCCCATGAAGGAGGAAGAGAAAGAAATGAATATAGAGGAAGTCAGAAAGTTATTGGAGGATGACTGGGGTTCCTTGGATTTTACACCTACATTCATGGGAGAGTACAAGATCATAACAAAAGAACCTGAAAAAGAAAAATAGACAAACATAATGACAACAAAACATTTGGAAAAACCTTCAAAAGCATCTACTTCAACCACATTAGAAGAAGAGACAAGTTACACAACAAGATTTGATGAAGTTGATTATGAACAACCACCAAATTTGAAAGAAATGGAAATGCTTTATGGAAGAGATTATGAGCTCTTGAAACAACTTGGTTATAATGGAAAAGGATGTGGTGTGAAAAAACAAGACATTTGTGTCCCTATAGAGCCCAATGTAAAAGAAATAAAAAATGGTCTTGGATATTATCCTTCTAAGGTAACGAAAGCAACAAAAATACCTTCACTTAATATCAACACTATTATTTGTGGTTTTTCTTAAACAACTCTCACTCTAAAGCATCCCAAACTAATTGATATAACAAGTGATGAATCATTGGAATACTTTGAACATGATGAAACCTTGGCAAAAATGTTAGGATTTTATGATAAGTCACCAACCCCCCTTTATAAACAAGGATTCAGGTGTGTCATAGTTAGTATAGAATATGTTGATGAAGAAAAGAGAGCAAGTGACATTGAACAATACAAAGAAGAACATATTCTCGAAGTTCTAAGTCAAAGTGCACTACCTATGGGAGATACAATTAACATACCGATGGATACATCTAATGAAGAGAGAATTATTCAAATAGGAAAGTTCCTTGATGAGGACGAACAAGAAGACCATGCAAAATTATTACATGAATTCTATGAACTCTTTGCTTGGACTTATTCAGATATGCTAGGTATAGATGCTGAGATAGTTATGCACAACATTGATCTTGCACAAGATGTTAAACCAGTAAGAAAAAATATATGAAAGATGAATCCTAAGATAGGTTTAATGGTTAAGGTTGAGATTGAAAAACTCCTTGGAGCTAGCTTTATTCATCCTATTGATTACTCCATGGATCTCAAACATTGTCATAGTTGCAAAACCTGATAATTGTATTACGATGTGTAATGATTTTTGAACTTAATAAAGTAACTTTCAAAGATGATTTTCCCATCCCTAATATTGACATGATAGTGGATTCAAATGTCAGCCATGCTTTGTTGTCATTCATGGATGGTTTTTCAAGACATAATCAAATATTTATCAATCCTCAAGATCAATACAAAACAACATTTGCTACACCTTGGGGAACATTTTTCTGGGTTGTCATGCCTTTTGGATTGAAGAATACAGGTGCAACATATTAAAGAGCTATGAAATTCACATTCCATGAAATTATATACATAAGATTCTTGAAGATTATGTTGATGATATTCTAGCCAAATCCTTAACTCACCAAGACAATGTTAGAATCCTTTGAAAAATCTTTGAAAGAATGTGTAAGTACATGTGACTGAATCCAAAAAAAATGTCTTTGGTGTGGATAGTGGAAAATTCTTACGTTTTATCATATCCCGTAGAGGAATTGAGGTGGAAATGAATAAAATAGATGCTATCATTAACATGCCACCTCTGAAAAATATTTCTCAGTTACGTACTTTACAAGGAAGGATTCAAGCTATCTGTTGTTTTGTCGCATCCTTGGTGGATCAAACATTATGCTTTAAACCTTTTAGGAAGGAATCAAAATTTAAGTGGAATGAGGATTGTAAACAAGCTTTTCAAAGTTTGAAAGAGTACCTCGCTTACCCTCCTATTTTACAACCCGCTATGCAAGAAAAACCATTTATCCTTTATATAGCAGCATTAACCCATGCTTTAGTAGTATTGTTGGCCCAACAAGACGATAATGGTAAAGAGTGTCATGTTTATTATATTAGTCAAACCCTGACTGACTATGAAACTCGATATACAATGACAAAAAAATAATGTTTGGATCTTGTGTTTTCTACTAGTAAATTGAGACACTACTTATTAAACATAGAAATTCATGTGATGAAAATTTTTGATCCTTTAAAACATCTTTTTGCTAAAACTGACTTATTAGGGCGTTTAGCTAAATGGGTTATGTTGTTAATTGAGTTTTAAATCTTAAATTTATCTCTCAAAAGGAAATTAAAGGACAAGCCTTAACTGACCATTTAGTTGATGCTCCTTCTCCATTAGCATTACCTAATATGGACTCATTCTCGAATGAAAGTGTGTTGATGGTTGAAAAATAAAAATGGGAATTGTACTTTGATGGTTCTAATGTCAAACTGGCTCCAAAGCAAGGGTTATAATAATTTTTCCTTCAGGAAAGCCTTTTCCCTTATCTTCCTTTCTAAACTTCCTATGTACAAATAACACTACAAAGTATGAAGCTTTAATTACTGGAATACGTGTAGTGTTATCCTTAGGTGTTCAACACATTTCCATATTTGGTGATTCTCAATTAGTCATTAAAAAAATAAATGGATCATATCAAGCAAAACATGAAAAACTAGTTCAATATAAAAACTTCACGATGACATTGTTGGAACACTTTGAATCATATACCATTGATAATATTCCCCGAAAGGATAATCAACATGTAGATGCAATGGCAAGTGTCACTTCCCTTGTATCTCTTGATGACCCTTCTGTGGATTTTATGTTTGTCATGCACACAATTCCAAAACCGTCAATAGAGGAAAAAGTGAAAGAAGCATTAATAACAACTATTGAAGACCCTTTTGAATGGTACATGCATATATTAAAGTACTTAAAAGAAGGAACCTTTCTTGAACCAACCACCAAGAAAACTAGAGCTCGTATTTGAAAACTTGCTACTCGATATATCATCTTAGCAAATGTTTTGTATAGATGATCATTTGATGGTCTTTTGCTTAGATGTCTTAAATAGTTGGAAATCCCCATAGCCCTTGAAGAAGCTCATATTGGTGCTTGTGGGGGACATTTTGGAGGAAGACCATTACTTCATAAATTAATCTGCATGGGATATTATGAGAGACATATGGAGCAAGATTTTTTTGAGTATGTTAAGAAATGTCATAAATGTCAAGAACATAAGAATTTAATCCATGCTCCTGCCTTTGAACTTCGTGCCCAAGTTCCTATTTATCCATTTTCAGTTTTGGGATTGGATCTCATTGGAAATATATCTCCTTCGTATTCTTCAGGACACACATTCATAATTACCACAATAGATTATTTCACAAAATGGGTAGAACCCATTCCTCTTCACTTGACAACAGCTGATGCAATCTATTGTTTCATATTGAAACATGTTATTGCTCACTTTGGCCTTCCTTCCATATAGGTTTCAGACAATGGAACTCCATTTAAGAACAATGATGTGGATAAGTTTTTAGAAACATTCCACATTCAACATCACTTCTCAATGCCTTACTACTCGCAATATAATGGCTAAGCCAAACCAAATAATAAAAATCTCAAACAAATATTGAAAAAAGTAGTAAGCAAAAATAATAAGGATTGGCACACTCAGTTATGTTATGCATTATGGGCTTATTCCACTAGTATTCAAACACCTATAGGAAATACACCTTATAATCTTATTTATGGTGCTGATGGAATAATGCCTTCAGAGTTAGAAATCCCTTCACTAAGGATTTCTCTTAGAGGGCTTATTGATGACACTACATATAAAGAAAAATGATTACAAAAACTTAAAATGCTTGATGAACAACATATCAATTCTCTTGAGCATCTTCAAGCCTACTCCAAAAAAATGCAACGTAGCTATAATAATAATGTCATTCGCTGCTCATTTTACAAAGGCGATTTGGTGTTATATGAGAATCAGCGTAATGTTAATGTCACCCTAGGTAAAAAAGGAAAATTTAGTCTGAATTGGTTAGGACCTTATGTAATCAATGAAAGTTATGGGTCTAGTGCATACACATTAACGAAAACAAATGGAACACCTTTAAAAGAACCTATCAATGGTGTGCATCTGCATAGATATTACATGTAGCATTTCATTTGAATAGTATGTATTAAAGCATGTTGTTAGATAGAGTAGATAGTTTTCTATTTTATCTCGCATTGCTTCATTCTTGACAAACATATCTTGCACGTGTATCTTGAATTATGTAGAGTAATTGTTCATTATATTGAATTATTATTTTATTATTTCATACTATTCAAATCTCATATGTGTTGTGTTAAATTAGATCATTACATGTATTTAATTTCTTAATTAGATCTTAAGCACATTTTAGTTTAACACATAAAAATCAAAATATAGCATCTAATCTAAACTCGAATGTTTAGGTTAGATCACATAGATATGTATTAAGTACTCTTGCAAAATATTATTTAATAGATTACATGGACATCTAAGTCAAGACAAAATAAAATTCTTATATATATATATATATATATCATGAAAGGGTTATATACATCAATCTCAAATACAATAATGCTAGTGGGACCTATGGCTACTAGAATCCTTAGGGTCTGATCATGGTGCCCATCATGAGATGGTCAACCTTGACATGCTCTTATAACTCATCTATTCTTGTAGGACCTATGCATCACCCTATGTAATCCCCTCTTGTACCATGGTCGCTACACGCTCCTAATTGATACGATCTATCTCGGCCTACAATCTAGTGATCTCCCCCTATAACCTAATGAGTTTCGACCGCATGAAGGCCCACGCCTCACCATCCGCTGGAACCCAGGAAACCTAGAGCTCCTTGTATGTAGTCTGTAGCTAAGAAATATTTCCTCTCACTTGCTCCTCCCTCACAGTGAATAGATCAATGCACCTCGTGGATGCCTTGTACATGGTCCTCAATTTCACAAAAGGCTTGAAAAGGCTAGCATGTCACCCAATGCTAGGTGGGGACATATACTCCACCTGCATGTCTAGAGGGGGCAAGGAAGGGTCCATCTCTATGGTAATGTGATGATAGAATTCTTGCCACTCTCGCGGACACACTACAAAATGAAGAAAATAATATAGAATATCAAAACATGCCATGATATACATATATACATAAAAGTAAAAACATAATAATAAAAATGTAATAGCATATCATTACCTAGATCTCAAGCCCACTACTCGAGGTCTCACTGTGGGATGATGGGCCCCTCATGTGTTGGAAGTTTGGAAGGTATAGTACCATTGGTATCCCCACACTCATGAATATTGATGCCTCTAGTAGCTACTAATTGTGCCTAGGTGACTCATGAATGAGGCAAATACCTCTCCTCAAGGGCATCTATGACCTCATATGGCTCATTGAAATCATCACTCATTGGCTCAAGATCCTCCTCAACCTCACCCTCTAGGTCATTTTCCATGTCCTCCTCATCTACATCTCCATCGACCACCTCCTCTCTCATCTCTTTAACTTGGAAGAGGTCCAACATCGCCTGTAGGATGATCTTGAGGGAAGACGTGCATTGGTCAAAATCTCACCCATCAACACTTGTAAGCTATAGTGGTGCCTACGCCATCTAGGTCCAATGACAGGGGCACATCATGGTCCTCATCATCTATGTTGTTGAAGTCCACCTCATTCACCATGGGGACACTGAATGTCTCCATGTCTAGAACCACTAGGTGCTGCTCTCAGGTAGGTGGGTCGGGGCCTTGGTGGTACTTGGACCTATTTGAACTATCTCATCACCCAATCATAGTAAAATGGCATAACTATGTAGTCATGCAGACCTAGTAAGAGCCTATCATGTTGCATCTAAACAAGTTGTCTTATGTCATCAGGCCACTAGGGTATAGTGAGGTAGGCCCTCCATACTACCTCCTCCTCCTCTAGATAATCAAACTAAATTCACTAATATAGAAAATCTCCAACCTCCCAAGCCCGTCTTAGAGTGTAGCTAAAAGCTCGTGGGTAACAAAAGGATGCTACTGTGGGATAGCCTGTAGGTCTCTTACATGTGATATACTCAAAGGTCCACAGGAGTGTATAATGTTTGTGTTGTCAAGTTCTTTATACATGAACTGCCCAAGATCTACCTAAGATCATTAATAGAGGTGATCTAGCATGTTATGACCCCATGCATACACGGTCTAATGTCACTCCATCTCATGAATTGTGTGGATGAGGCCATCGTATAGGTGTGCACCTCACCCATCAGGAACAAGCATAAATTCCATGGTAACAATCATGATCTGCCACACCAATGGTGAGTGTGCATGCAAGAGCCATTTTAGCTCCACACGTGGCCCAATCTTGGCTGGCCTGATGGGCCGACCAGTATAATAATTGATATTTCAATGCATCTGCATGTGTGAATAATCCTCCTCAATATGGATTGTCTCACCTCAGATGGATAGTCTGAAGAGATGATGAACGTCCTCAACTGTCATTGTCATCTCTCCAGATGATAGATGGAATGTAGATGTATCTGCATCCCATCTCTCTACCAAGGCCATCAAAATCACATCATGGTACCTCATCAGTGGCATGGTATAAATCTAGAATAATCTTTTCTTGCACAAGGTATCAATCTCCTTCATGATCAGCCGGGTAGCCTACTCCCGGAGAAACGAAAACAATCTACCCCTTAGCCATTGGCATGCGTGAGGTGGAACCTAGAAAAGAATAAATAAATCATCAATAACAAGTGTAAAAATAATCATCAAACAATTAAAAGCATCCTAATGTTGCTTTAGGAAACTTGGGCCAAAACTGGACACTTGGGCTAATTTTGGATGAGGGGTGGGGGTGGGGGGTCCTAAACACTTTAGCCATTTTGGGATGCTTTGCAAAAAATCAGGACGCTTTGCGACATTTTTGGATAGGGTCCTAAACCTCCTAGAAATGTGGCAAAAATTATATAAAAACAAAAATGTAAAGATAAAGCATAAAACATTGGACTCATTGTGTCTTTGATCACATTGGATGCCACTTCATCTCTGAACAGTCAGTCTAGGAGGCATGTATGCTCATTTGCTTGACATTTTAACTCACCCTGCAACAAGGTAAATTGTTAAAAGGTAAATGTCAAAATGATAGTTCAAAATGTCATTTTCAATAATATATACTTAATTTCATTAAAAGAAGCATATTTTACTCTAAGTACATTTCATTTAAATCAGCATATTAGGGGCTAGTGAACTCTATTTTTGATGTTGTTTGTTGCATTGGATTTTTGGTTCCATCATCAATCTTATTTAATGTCTTTCAATATGTGGTGTTGTAGAACCAATACCCTATTCTAGGCATTCACATTATCAAGCAAAGAAATTTGATGTGGTCAGATTGCTACCCCAATTCCGCCTACATAAAGCAAGCAAAATCTAGGGGGCATACATCTACCCTCAAATTCGATTCTTTGTAGAAGTTGATTTTGAACGATTAACAAATTGGTTTAGCAGGATGTAGTTCCTAACATTGTGGTTTTGCAAATGACTACAATGGGGGCTTCACTCTCCCTATTTGCAAAATATCCATATGAGTATCCTTTTTATAGAATGATCTAAGTCCTTTAGCTTGCATATGCACATAGTGTCATATGGCTGCTAAAGTGGGGGCTAAATGTAGTGTAGAAAATTGTACTACTTTCTATGTGATAGTACAATTTCACACTTAATTTGGACCTATTTTAGTGACATCAATTTTATGCATTTTATCCTTCATAAATAGGCCCCTAAACCCCTTTATTATGCATCCCAAGGCCTATTTTAAACATTCTCTGAAACCACAAAAGGCATTGAACAAATGCATTTTATTAAATTAATGCCCCAAAATTAATGGGTCCTGATTATCTAAATTAGGACCCATTTTCCCAAGGGCAAATGGGTCCCCTTTAGTATCTCAAAACAAAATTTTAAACATGTTTTTGGTGGAATTTCAAGATCCCAAATTTAAGTTTTAAGTGTCGGCTTTCAAGATTTAATAATTGGGAAATTAGAAAGGAAGCCTATAAAGCCTAGTCTTTTCACCATTTTACATTAGGTTGAGAAAGTGATCAAGAATTTTTTCACAAGATTTGAGTTCAAGGTCAAGGAGAACATTCAAGCAAGCAAATTTGAAGTCTTGGAGCAGCCTTTCAAGTATTTTTGCATGTCTTCAAAGCTTATTTTGTGAAGATTGATCAAGCATTGTTCATGATTGAAGATTGATGCCTATGGTGGATCATGATGGATTCTAGGTTTGGGACATGCAACTAGCGATTTCCCTTGATCTAATGACTTGTTTCCTAGTGATCCCATCTTCTATCTTCATTCTACTAGCAACCTAAAGTAAGGTGCAATCAAAGTTTTGATCTATTAGGGGATTTGACTTCTCCTAACTAGGTCTTATGCTTATCATTCGAGTTCATTTAGGAATCTTATTCTAACACAATTGAATAGGGTGTCTTTGTATATTAGCTCACAAAAATATTAGACACACTTTAGATTAGGGATCACACACATTTTCAGATTCTAGATCTATATTTTTCATCAAGGTTTAATTACGAAACTTAGGGTTTGATTGAGGCAAACCCCCATACAAAGCAACCAATTTTTTTAGTTTTTGATGTAGGTAAAGATTCAAGAGCGGGAGTTGAAAGGTACAAGTTGGAAGAGCAGATCAGGAGCTACAAACCCAGATTTTGAATTTCTAAAAAACCTTGATTGGACCCATTCGCCCTAAGGTGAATTTGTCCCAAAGGACACTCTGCAACAACACTTTGGTGAAAGGTGCAAAAATACTAAACCCTCTCAAATATTTCTAAAAGTTGTAGGTTCTGATAGATTAAGGTTTAATCTTCTAATTTCATGTGTTGCATTGCATTTTTGGGTTCATTGTGAAAGAGAGTGGACCAACAATACCCTAATCATAATATCTAGTGAGCAATAGTAACTTTTGAATCGTGGCTAATGCAAAAATTCTCATGAAAAATACTTAACACTATAGAAGCTTCAATTTTACCCAGACACCTCAAGTAAATGCCTTCATGATTCCTCTTATATAATACATACCCCTTAAGCACGAAACTATTTCTTTTCAATCGTAACACTTTGCATTGAACTACATTCATATGAGGAGGAAAAATCTAAAAGTTGATATCATCATACCAAACATGAGGAGAAATATCTTCAAGGTTGTATTGGTGTACAAAAATCTCTAGATTGATTTCAGCCATTGTAGGTGTGAGAGCCTACCCTCAGACCAATTTCATAGGCCAAATTTCTAAATCAAATTCTTGCAACATACTTACCCACTTTCCTCTGCATTCACTAATCTCATTCTAGATGAGCAAGAAATTGATCGTTGGATTAGGAACAATAGAATTTACCTTGCTCCTTAATATATAATGCTTGAATTTTTTTATGGCTCTCACCAAGGCATATGCCTACTTTTCCACATTTGGATATCTTAACTTGACATGCTTTAGAGGTACACTCATGAAATCAATTGGATGCTTGTCACATGGCCTCTTCTTTCAGGTAATCATTGTTGCATACATGTGTTCTAATGACGAGTATATATGGAAGGGCAATGCATAATCCATACTGACCAACATAAGGGCATCGACGATTATCTGTTTGATTTCTTCATAATCCCTTTTATCTTTAGGAGTCCATTCAATTTTCATATCCTATTTTAACATAGCATTAAGTTGTCTGAAAATCTCGACAAACCCTGTAATGAATTTTTAAACAAAATTGATGTTCCCAAAATAAGACTTCAATTCTTTCTTGCTAGTAGGGGGGTGAATTTTTAGGAAAGCTTGTACTTGTTATGGATCAATGGAGGTACCTTGCTTTGAAATGATATGCTCTAAGAGATTACCCTTACTAACCCCAAAAAATGCATTTCTTGGGATTAAGTGAAATTCTATACTCCCTACACATTTGAAAAACTTTACATAAATATAAAAAGTGATATTTTATGTGCTTAGAGAACACCATTAAGTTATCCATATAAATGATTATACAATTTCTAATTAATTCTCTAAAATCAATGCCCATAGCCCTTTAGAAGGTGGCTCTTGTGTTAATCATACCAAAAGGCATCCTTTTGTACACAAATATGCCCCATTTTTTTGGTAAAAGTGGTTTTCAACCGGTTTGAACTCACTCTACCATCACTTAATTATACCTCGAGTAACCATCTAGAAAGGATGTCATTTGTGACCCATTAAAAAGTTGTAAGACCTCATCCAATTATGGAAATGGGTAATTATCTTTCTTAGAAGCTCGATTGAGATTCCTAAAATTAATACAGAGACAAATCTAACCATTTTTTTCCTCATTGGGACCAAATTCGCTACCCATGTAGAGTGGCATAAAGGAAATATAATTCTTGCAAATAATAACTTTTGAAATTCCTTTTTAAATTAATGGATCTAGCAAAGCATTAAGGGGTCATTGTCATTGTCAAAAAGGTTTAGCTTCAGGTTTGAGGGGGATTGTATGAGTGATGATGGACATATCATAGGTTTTTGAGATCCTCATAACTCCAAGCTATAACATCTTGATAAATAGTAAGTGTTTTGACTATACCTTCTCTTTCGTCTAGAGTACATACTTTACTAATCAAGACATTCCTAACCTCGTTAGGTATACCCATGTTGTAAGTATCACATTTACTTCTCACCACTTTGGTCTACCACCCTATGGACATCAACTAATCTAAGTCAAAGACATGTTCTAACTACACCATACCTCGGGGAATTGTGTTGGTCTTTAAATTGATCACACTCTCAAGATCGATCTCCGCTTCCTTAGATTCAACTCCATCTATGAACTGAGATGCAAATACATCTAAAATGGTAATAAAATCCAACATGTGTTTGTCTTCCTCAAGCACTTGAAATTTGGTAATGTTATTAGGCATTGATGGTGTTAGGGTGAGATCTATTGTAAAATTATTTAAACCAGATAATGATAATGGTTGCAGCATACTAGCTACCTACGCCAAAGCATCAACAATATGATTCTTATGTGAGGTAATCAATTGGATATTTAAAGTGTTGAAACTTTCAATTAGGTCCCAAACTCGATGCTGATAACACCCTAACCTTTTTCATGACATGAATATTATTTACGTACCTACTTTACAACCAGCTCAAAATCATCGAAAACTTGTAACAACCGAACCTTTTTTGTGGATGGCCATGAGGATTCCATGCACCAGTGCTTCATATTCTGCAATGTTATTAGTACAAGATAATTGCAAGCTATACATAGTGAAGAAAGTTCATCCTATGAGACTGGTCAATTCAAAGCTTCCTCTGACACATTGTTTAGATTTTGAACAATCATACCTTAGAGTCCAAATCTGATTACCATTTTTACTATTTGATTGTATGTTCTTCTTTTGTGTAATTTATTGAGTTGATCTTTATGAGTTGGAAGTTCCTTAGCTAGGAGAGGTTTCGAAGTGGGATTCATCTTTAGTGATTTTGAGATATTGAGATGATTTTTAACTTGCTTGATCATGATCTAACATAAAGAACATGTGAACTCTGAATGAGATGCATTATGAATCTTGCACCAATATAGCAACAAAAAATACTCTATACCAACTTTGTTTCCCAAGTCTAATTAATGTGCAACACATTTGGAGATAAAATCTTGAAAACCTTCAAATATTCCCCCATTGTCATTTGAGGTAGTATCTTCGTTTGTCTCTATGCAAACCTCAGTACTAACGGGGATTCAAATTAAATTCTTGGAAGTATCGATAGAGTGTATCATTATTACTTCTTCGATCTAAAGGACTTTAATGATATAAACACCAAGATTGACTTCTAAGAATAATATCTCATTGTTATGATTTTATTCATTAATTAGGTTTTTCATTTGAGTCTATCTTTCTATCTTGATTTAATTTTCAATTCCCTTTCATGGAAGCCACATGTGATAAAATTTTGTTGTCATGTAACCATTAAGAGTCTTGGACCAATCTCTACTTAACAACATTCCATACACATTTGGGATATCAACTACTTGAATGTCAATGATATACTAAATTTGTGGATCAAAGGCAAGCTACATATAAATACGATTAAGTTCACCCACCATATTGACATCTATTTTATCTAATTGAGTGACCTTTCTTGTAGATTTAGTGGGAGTGAGGCCTAGTTATTTTCACATGACGAGATGCATGGCATTCATTGAAGCACCAGAATCTACTAGACAATTATGAATATTCTTACCAAATATCTATAAGTTCAATAGAAAAGGTGGAGATTCCCTTTTATCCTTGTACATAGTTATTGGAGTATTCACATAGGAAACTTGAGTTTTTTCCTTCCATTTTTCTTGGGAATCTTTCAGAATTGACTCATTGGATGGCACCTTGGTCTTTGTCGGGTTCTTGAGTTGAATTAAATAGAGTATTCCTAATTTTAGGAACTTTCAACAACTCAAGAACAAAGAAACTTGCCTTCATCTTTTTTAGTTTGTCAACTATATATTGTCCCATCTTTGTGACTTCCATTTTGACTGATGGTTCTTTCTCAAAGAACTAGGTAGGAACCTTAGGAGGTGTTGGATTATTGTTGACATCCAGATTTGGAGGTACCTGAAAAAACTATTAGGAGTATAATTTGTGAAAGGTCTTTTAGGGTTGTTGCTTCTAGGATTATAGGGCCCTTTATATTGCTAGTAAGTTTTTACTTCATCTTGCTCACTTGGAATTGGTTCAAAACCAAAAATATATTCCATAGATCCTCAATGTGGGGCTCATTCTCCTCCTATCTAGGAAAAGAGTAGCTATTCAAAACCATAGAAGAATCATAAGCAGAAGAAGGTATGATTTCTTGCCCATAGGGACTAGGTGCTTTTTAAGATTCAATATTTTGTACTTCTTTTTATAATATTCTCGTAGCTACTTGAAACTCATGAAAATTCAATTTTGAATGTTGATTAGTATAATGTAATATGCACCAATTTGATATGGCTACCTCAATGAAATAGACCCTTCTCAAAAATCGATAAATTGAAACAACGGGTGCATCCAAAGGAGAATACACTCCTTTGTTATTTGTCTAGTTATTCTAGACCTTATTTTGCCTCTGATAACCTTGGATTTGGTTTTGGTTTTGATTGAAATTTGATGGATAACTCCTATGAGAATTCTACAAATAGTTATTTTGATTGTGTAGGTGGGTTACCTCTACTGTTAACTTCTTCATTTATTTGGTCATTTCTTCAATATCATCTCTCTCCTTATCTTCCTTAACATTTGTAGCCTCAACCACCTATAAATAGGGAAAATGTGATGGAGGAGTCTAAAATATGGGAACCCATGGATGAAGAACCATAACTCTTGTAGCTATTGGAATAGGATTGGTTACAGGTGTATGATGAGCCAAAGCCTAATTAATCCTATAAGCTTTATTAGGCATGTCTAGGTTTCTAATATGATTCACCGGGTCAACTCTTGACTCTCCCAATTATGCATTAAATTTAACAACTTCAGCATACACATGAGTGAGAGAAGGTGGTGCAAGATTGGCTCTTCTAATAAACATTGATGTGAGATTATCTAAGTATGAATAATATGCTTGCTTTGTTGCTACATCATTGAGAAGGTAGGGATCCTAAAGGTGAGTATAAGATTTATGGAATCTATTGTTGAAAGTACTGACGAGCTCATTATCTTGTCTCTTTACTTCCACAAATTGCCTATATAAATTAATGAGTTTTATAGGAATCCTAAATATATCCAAATATATACTCTTCATAAGAGGCCATGAAGTAACTGATTTGGATGGTATATGAACAAACCAATAAAAGGCCTCTTCTCCCAAATAATATGGGAACAAATGACCTGCCACATCTTCATTATGGATCTTCCAATTATGCACAGTCTCTTCAAAGACCTTGATATGCTTTTTTTCATTTTTATTTCGTTCATTAACGTGAAACTTGGAACATAACTTCTTGAGATTTTTAGGGATGTCATGATACACATCGAAATGGGTAGGAGAGAGGTATAAGTTAACCAAGCCATTGGTGGTGTAGGAGGGATATCTTTTTTGGGATTAAGGTTCCTAAAACTTAGTGAGTCCCATGAATAAATAATTATTTATTTTCTCCTAAGTTTTTTATTTTATTTATTAAATGCAAAAATATGTTTTCAAATTCTTAAGTCACTTTGTGGGACCCAACGAGGAGTTGGCATTCTACATGCAAGGTGCAAAGGATGAGAATGTGACTTGTCACATGGACACTCATTTCGGAAGAAGAAAATATTAAAGCCTCTAAAATATGCACCATGTTGACATGTGGCGGTCTAATTTGGAAGCAAGACTTTGGTGGGGCCTACTTGTGAGCATATTTCTCTCTTCAAAAAAGTGAAAGCAAAGAAGGGTGACACTTTTCACCTAGGTGCTCATTTGAGCATTGAGCATTGAGCATTGTGAAAACCGCAAGAAGGAGTGACATGATGCCATGTGGAATTGGTTTGACTTGTTGACTGAAGCTTGGGAGGGAATGTTGTTAAACGAAGATTGAAATGTCATTGGGAGTGACTAAGAGTCAAGGTTGAGTTCTAATTTGGTAGTTGACTTGATTTTTGGAGTTGAAATCCTTGCATTTTCTTACATGTTTTTGCATGTGGTTGCATTTAGTTGCATGCTACGATGGTTGCTAATTGTGTCACTCAAGACTCGTGCATGTCGATTTCAATTTGCATGCATGTAGAGACTGTGGGATTAACACATGGCAATATTGGACACCCATGTATGAGATATATATTGATGTCGTATTGCATTTGTGTTTAAGAGAGTATTTTAATATCTAAGATACTGTTATGTTGCCAGATTCACTCTAGACTCTTATACCACAATGAATCAACACTTGTAAGAGCATAGAATCTGAAATTTGTATGGTTATAGATTTTTACTGAAATGCAATTGATTTGTGCTTTGGTGTGTTGGTTTTCTCTTGAAAGGGTTTTCCCACGTAAATTATGTGTCTTGTGGTTTTATGTTTAAATATGAAAATAACTAAATGAATGTGAAATCTTAATGAAACTATAGATTTGAAACAAATTTTTGCAACCCTCTCCTGATTGATTTGCATTAGGAAAGCATTTCTACACTCTACTTTCCTTTCAAGCTGGAGGACCTTGGGATTTAGTTGATCATTGTCCCCTTGTTCTAATACTCCTAGATATAGTGGAAACCCTAAATCAAAGAACTCCCCCTTATTAGGAATAGATCTAAGTATCCTCTTAAATCTTTCTAGAGAGAGAGAGAGTCTATACGCTCCAACTTGAGGGAAATATTTAGCCCCTCCTAGTGCCAGTTTTGTTGATGAGTTTTTTTTCATGTCACAACACATACACAATACTAAGTAGTTTGTATCTCTTGAAAGGAAATCTAACCTTTATTACTTAGAAATATCACCTCAAGAATTTGATAGTTAGGTCTTGACTTCCCAAATATGACTCATTGGTTCAAAATGTTATTATTTAACAAGGGGCCTTACAATTACCTCATTGGAGTTTGAGCAATAAGGGTTTCAAATGGACTAAACTTGATATAAATCCCTAGTTTTATTTTCAAATCAAAGACCTAAAAATAATATTCAACATATGATATTGCAATTTAGGTGATGCTTTTCTTCCTAAACTAACTCAAATCTTGCAAATAAACTTCCAAATATAGGTAACAAGAGACTGAGTTAAGAAACCCTAAGGACAATGACAACAATGATTTGATGCTTCAAATAGATTGATCTCTGACAAAACTAATTCCTATTTAATCAAAGATTGACTCACAAAGCCACAAGAATAATGCAATATTCAAAGGTAATGAAATATTTTTAGATCATGATCATTTATATAGGTACTGAATTTTGGCACAACTTAAACAAATCTTCACAATTGAATTGGTATCAACCAAGATTCAAACTAACCATATAAAGCAACTTAGAACCAACAATCCACAAATGGTATGAACTAGAGATCTATCAAATATCTTCACACTTCATCATTATCATAACTAAATTCTTTCTAATATTGAAGAAACAAACCATGCAAACACAAGAAACCACAAATGAAAAACTAGTATTCAATGGTTTTCTTGTATTGATTTTAGAATGTTTGATTACAACAATTTCAATTTCAACCCTTTATAACGAGAAAACACTACCTTTAATAGGAAAGGACCAAAAAAACTAAGATATAATCAATGACAGAGATCATATCAACACTAAATACCAAGATTACATTTATTTAATACTTGGAGTTCATTAAATACTTTCCACATATGCATCATCCATCTCTAATTGAATTCAATTACAATTTCTTGGGATATGTAAAATCACAACATAGTACAATAATATAGTTCTCATAATATTAAATTACAAATCATATATCTCAAGAAATTTGGGGCACAAATTCCAAAAAATACACTTTTGAATAGATCCGAAATGAGCTAGCTCACACCCAAAATTACATAAATCTTTCATCAATTACACTTTTGACCTCTTATTTCTCTTTAACATCAAAATTAATAAAAGTTTTCAAGATAAGAGTGAACTCCTCCATCGGTGGACTAGTTGCATTATAAAATTTATCACTGAATATATTGGTCTAATAACTGGTGATGTAAATCTATCCATGTAGACATATGACTAAAAGAAATTTGGATCTTGACCAAAATTTAGGCAACCCAATCCAAATAATGAGGATAACTCATTAGTGGCTTCCTTATGAATCAACAACTTCCATTGTTGCTTCAAAAAATTTTGATCTACCCTTGTAGTAATATAATATTGAATTCTTCCTTAAGACATTCTCACAATAATTGGCCACAAGAGCCCAAAACTTCATATTTGGGTATCAAATTTACCCACTTCATGCTCTATCTAGCACACTATTTCTCTTTGAAACTTCATAGAATGTATCTAGTAGTGTGGTTCCTTGAGCTTTTCCTTAGTCAAAATGCCCTCATTTACCAAACTTCATTTTGATAATTTCTTGATAGCCTCCAATTTTAAGAATACTAGGCTATGATACTTCTCATTACTCATGTAGTACTTAGACAATTCCTCCACCTCTTCCTTAAGAACAAGGAATTTATTCTAAACATGAATGGCTACATCAATCACTTTATTACCACTATCAAAAAAAAATCTCAGCCAAGACTAAGTGGATTGGGCCCATGACCTCATTTGCTCCATTTTGTCCACTTCATCCTTAAACAAAACTATTGGAATCACCACCCTTCCTTGCTCACTTTGAATCAGAGTGACCAAATATTTAATAAATAAGAGTTGGGATCTCAATTCATCTTTAGTGGCCTCATATTTATTCATCCTTTGCACTATATTTGTTATTGATACCTGAAGTTCATCTATTTCTTGGGCTTGAGGTTAATAGTGGAAACACTAAAGTCTCTAGGTAAAATTCTCTTCTTGTCCTTATCCACCATGGGAGTAGCCACGTGCAAAATTTGAGAACATAAAGCCCTGTTGGTCATATAAGACCTTATTTTTGCTCTTTTCTTTTCTTTTGGCTTCTCTATCCTGTTGAGGATAGCCTTTGAGCTTAACTCATGAACTTCTATTACTATTTGTTTATGTTTCAATTTCTCTTGTAACCAAGACGGTGCAATAGCCTCATAAATATTTGATTCTTATCGAGGAGGGGGAGGAGCCTCACTTTTCACATCTTCTACATTTACATCTATTTATTTTGCAAATATTTTCTCTATTTCAAGCCTAGTGCTAGGAATATCTTCTAAAGGCCTTTCTTTTTGAGTGGATACCTCAATTTCTTTTATAGAATCCAAATTATCCATATCTTCCTTTTCTTGTGTCTATAGTTTTTCAAACAACCTTTCAACATATTTCATGGTTGGAGGCTCTAGGGTCTCTTGAGAAGTAGGAATAGAGGCATCCTCAATAAGTTGATTCAACAAGAATCCATTGACTTGAGATAGAACAATAGCTCCCACTTCCTTAGGCATGTGGGAAAGGTGGGAAATAAAAGTCTATGGAGGGTCAAGGGAATGAGGGAGATAAGCATATGGTATGGTAGAGAAAATAGTATACATGATAAATTGAGGAGAAATGGAAGAAGGTGAAG
The DNA here is from genome assembly GCA_007115665.2 of Sequoiadendron giganteum. Classification (NCBI taxonomy): domain Eukaryota; kingdom Viridiplantae; phylum Streptophyta; class Pinopsida; order Cupressales; family Cupressaceae; genus Sequoiadendron; species Sequoiadendron giganteum. Next base: position 602,188,750 of record CM021106.1, on the reverse strand, counting down.
TTGGAGTGGTACGAGAAGGATTAGGGGAAGAATCTATGGTAATGGGGGTGATAGAAGAAGTGAGAATGGAAGTGGAGATATCCACATATATGTCAATAGAAAGAGGGGAAGCAAAGATGGTAGAAGGAATGGTGGATGTAAGGGGAGATGTGTAAATTGGAGAAGGTGGAGAAATTGAAGTGGAAGGTGAGGGAAATGGAGAATGATCTTCCTAACTCTCAACTATAAGTTCAGTAGCCATTGACCTCACCTTTCTAGTTTTTTTTAACTTGTGGCTTAGCCCCTTCAATAGTTTCAACCTTTCTTTTATATATCATGGGCTTTGCAGTAGGCTTCCTCTCTTCATCTTTTGTCTTTTTAGCTTTAATCCTAGTGCAATGTGTCATACATAAATAACACTCAGAAATAAAATATGACATTATGAATATAAATTAAAGATATAGTCAATTAGCTATTTTCCATCATAGCACCTTATGTCAAAAAAAATAAAAAATTGTATTCATTTCCAAATGTCATTTTTACAAGTTACATAGCTTGATGTAGGCTAACTTTCCACTTAGTCAACTCAAATTACATCATGAAGTACATAGTACAATAATCAATAATATGGAATTCCATGTGATTCCTCTTTAGCGCTCACTGCATCTGGTGGACAAGAACATGGTTCAGGAGCTTTTCCACCCAACCACGTAGCTATACTTCCCCAGAATTCTTCCTAATCAAAGAATACCCAACCTTGCATGAAATACTTAGCAAGAGATATATTATGAAAGGTGGAATCTGGTGTGTGCCTAACATCTATGTGCATTTCTATCTACATTTAGAACATGCAAGATCTATGATAGGAAATGGAAGAGAGTTACATCATAAAAATGAGACCATTCAAGATAATGGACTACAAACACTTGGTCAAGCATATGTTGTATACAACTAAAAGTAATAGATTTTGGAAAAGAAAAACCTATACTCTCTATTAGTCCATTTTTGGCACCCGCTCCGAAAGATAACCTCCTACATACATAAGATAACATACATCTTATCCGAGTTTGACTATTTGAAAATAATAGATCTAGTTTCCAGTAGTTTTTAACTAGCCAATCGTTTCATGATTAAGAATCAAACTATCTACAACATAATCTACGTATGATTCATTTGGCTATCTCTATTTAGCATGCATATGAAAGAATGTAACTAGATATAATATTTAAGCAATCAGATTTTAAACGTAATACATGATTCATTTCATCAATTATGATAAGAATATCACAAAACATGCATCAATAATTACAAATTTCTAATATTTCCATTATTCATTCATACTTGGAATGAAATCTACATTTCAGATAAGAAAATAAAATAATTTTTAAAGAAGGTATATCACATGTATGTGTAATGCACAAACGGAAGATTTATGCATGCACGCATATATGGCCTTCTGTTAAAAAAGGTGTATGTGTATATGTTCTTTTTAAAATAAAAGATAGATCTATTCCACACATAGATTCCTATAATATTCAAATAGATGTAAACTTTCATCAAATGTACGAACAAATTCAACTGAAAATATAGGAACATAAACATTAAGCAGCCATTCTTAGACCTTGATTTAAATGAGTTTAAAATAGTAAGTCACAAAGTCATTTTTCATAAAATCAAACTGCATTTGACAACATATATAAATCTGCATGTTTAACAGAATCCATACACACTATATTTAGTTTGACTTTTTTTTTCAAAATGTGACAATTCATTGTAAAAGCAAATAACAAAGTTTCTCTTAATTCATTTTCATCAATTCTTTCAACAAGAACATTCATAAAATAACTTCCAAGTCTTTATTTATGTCACAGTAAGAAGGATACTTCAAATGGATGAGGGTCAAATTCATACACTTTAAAGAAATTATATCACAGATAGAAACATCGACCCATCCCAAAGGACAATATAAATGTTTCTCTGTTTTGAAAAAATAGAGACTAAAATAAGGAATTTCACTCAAAATGAATATCTCGTTTGGGCCCCTTTCATTCTTCTTAGGGCTTCAACATTTAAGGTTGATACTATTATTCTCGTATAATTTTGAAATAATACTAAAATCATTTAATACCGGTGGATCGATATGAAGAACATCATTATGTTCATTTCATTCTTATAAACATTCATTATCGAATTTAGGAACGATAAGCATGTTATCATTTTAGGAAGATTGCATGCTATCGTTTGAAATTATACATCATATAACTCACTCAATTTATTTTAGAAAACATGGTGATTTCCAACCAAACAATAAGACACCATAAAATACAGATATGAAAACAGTGATAAGAATCATTCGACTTGTCTAAATCATTTCATACATGAACGACTGTATATATATGTACATATACAACATTCCATTTCTTTTAAAACATTCAAATTGGAACGATGGAACTTCATCGTTCAACCTATTAAGGCTCAATTAACATCAATGCATAATGGATTTCCTTTTGAAATCCAAACTTATCAAATGGAAAGATGAGAATCGTTTAATACTAAAAATCATGTTACAATGATAAAATACTTACAAATATTAGAGCGATCATATCGTTCTCGATTTTATTCACTCAAACCATGGATCGGTCTAAGGGTTTAGACATCACCCTGAAAGAATCAAGGATACAAAGTCAATGCCAATAGGCTAATAACATCGCTTAGCCATATTAAGACTTCATTATGGTAAAAGAGGGTTCGATCAACGACCCAACACATGCATTTTCATGTAGGGTTCAAAACAACCCTGCTACTGTCGCATAGACAAAGAAAAATGAAAAGTATACAACTGCCATGGAGGTGGTGTCCATGGAAAAGATAGACCCATGTTTTTTCCTTCCCACGACTAAAAGATAAAAGGGGTCGATGTCGATAAGGAAAGCACAACACATGCATAAACAAAGGCTTGACTGAAAATTCAATACAAATGAATGGATTTTCTTCAAATCATAATTGCCAAAAGAAAATCACATAATTTCGATGGAATAAGAAAAGCATGTAACAAAGGAAACATTCTAAAAGAGTTGAACTTACCTCTGTTCAAGCACCTAAATTGACCCAAATAAGAGGTGAAGAATTCTTGAAGGCTATGGAAATGCCTTTTTCCCTATCTCAGCTAACCCAATCAATCTCTTTTTCCTTCTTTTTAGACCAAGATTCACCCACTGTACTCTCTCGAGTTCCCTCTTTTTTTCTTTTCGCATGATTTTTACACCCACTAACACTACATTTTCCCAAATTGGAGGGCTTTCATTAAGGTAGCTGCCCACATTTCCTGCACTTTGATTTTCTCCTCTATTTTTGGGGATTATGGGTGGCCATCCACCCATTTGAGCTCATTTCAATTCAAATTTGAACATAAATTTAAATATTAACTATGAAGTTAATGTTCTTTTTCATTTAATCTCTTTAACATTTGAATGTTTTTTATTAGATAAGCTTCATTTACTGGGTGTAGTACCCATAACACAATGAGCATGGCAGGCCAAAAAGGACCAAAATCAATAGTACATAATAGAGTTAAGACAAAAAATAACATAAACCAAAAAGAAAATAGACACAACACTCAAACAACAGAGACACACAAAACAACCCACTAATTGGAGACATCATCCCATTTTTGAATGAGGAGATTTAAAACATCATCTCTAGCCCAATTAGGGCCCTTATCATCGTTCTTCGTGTCCACCTTCTCCTTGATGACATCAGAGAGACAACGAAAGATTTGTGGATGATCTTAATAGTAAAATGCGTCAATCTGGTGAACTTTCGTTCAAGTTTCTCCATCTGCTCCCATAACTCGTTGATGTCCTCCTTATCGCTCTTCCTCTGAGTTGTCTCTTCCTCCATAACCTTGGGATCTAAAGACTAAGTGGAGTCCTCTTTAAGCATTTTTTCAGGTCTGAGAAGTGACTGGGGCCATCCACAAACTCCTCAATCTCCTCCACAATGTCCTCCTTACACTCATCTCTGTCGCCAGTCCTCTCCAAATTGCTAGAAATTTTATCCACCACTATCTCTTTTTGGTTCTTTTCCAGTGTATGAGACCTCCTGACGCTTGTTTGATCATCCACCTTTAACATTTGAATGTTATTTCCAAAGGATAACATGAATTATTTTTTCCAAGTGACATTTTTATCATTTTCTAGTTTTCACATAAGGAATTATTTTCAACGTTTTCAAATTGAAGAAAATAATTTACCACGCTATATATATATTTCCATCTCTATTTTTTTTAAAATGGAATTAACATCAATAGATAAGGTAAGAAAATACTTCAATAAATTTATTTTCGATAAGCTTACCAAGTTAATCATTTACACATTTCACACCAGCAAAAATGATAGCTACCAAATTGCAACTACAATGCAGATGATATGTTTTTCAATGGTGTGCATGTTCCAGATTCCATCAAGCTTACTGTTCATCATCCAGCTAAATATTCCTACCTCAACCATGTTCTCGATCTTCAACCTATTCCTACATTCATACTCTTGCACTTGCAAAGTTTCATCAGTAACCATTAACCAATGCTCAAAACGAAAAGATTCCATTCATACCATAACATTCATCTTTTGTATTCATTCATATGAATATGAATATATTTTAAATTCCATTGAAATCTTAAATATATCACAAGTCAAGTAATAAATTTTATTTTTCATAATTATTTTAATAACTTAACATTTATTAAATGCAAGCAAAATTTTGAGACGTGACACCTAGGCTTAGAAGATGTCCATGCTTCACCTTCTATTGGATCCTTATGATGATTAACTCCTATTGTTGTCCTTCTTATGCATCAAGGGAATCTTTCTCCAATATTTTCTCAAATACTAAGTCCACTCCCTAATCCATAAGAGTAGAGGATTGGGCTTCTACCCATCTCTTAGTAAACCTCACGATCAATCTTCTCACTATATCAAGGTCTTCCACCTCCTTTTCAGCCCAATCTGGAAGTGGGATTGGCTTATCTACTATTTCATTGTATTCTACTTCCTGGAGGACCTTACCATCATCCTCAACCTAATTAGGAACAAGAATGAGGCAAAGAGTTCTTATATAATATATTGTTATTCTGGAATAGGATCTTTTCTTGACCTCTAAATCATCATTACAATTAGCCCAAAAATATTTAATCTCCATTTTATACATGTATTGATTACCCACATATTTCTTCATCTTTCCATGGGGATCAAAGCATCTCCTAATGTTGTGAAAATAGAAGTTAAAGATCCAAAGCTCTAGATTAGATTCCTCAGTTGATTGGTGTTAAGGATAGGCATGTAACCCTCTTCCAATTACCATAAGATAAGGCACTCCTACCCTATGCTTATATTTTAACAATTTATTGGTAGTACAAAGTTGCTTAGTCATTTATAGCAATAATATCTTGTCATTGGGTACTTGGGAAATCTGTAAGGTTCCCTTGAGAATCCCTCCATTCTGAGATAGGTGAACTTAGGAAAATAGTTGAACCAATAACCAAACCTCTTGATTGAATGTCCATTGCAGAGGAGGAAAGCCTCTTATTCAAATCTCCTTGGAGTGTTCTCACAATGAACATGATAAAAGCATCATTTATCTTATTATAATGGTTCATTGCATTATGCATCTAAAGCTGAGGTTAGCAATCATAAAATTTATGTTGATTGGAGACATTTCCCATTAAACCTAACAAAGTCAACTCGTGATATTTGAAGTTCTTTTCCAAAGTATAGACAATATAGGAAGCCATGTGGAAAATCCCAGTTTCTCTCACCATAGAGAATTGATGGTGAATATTGTCACTGATGATTCAAGCCCAATGGAACTTCATGGATCCTTTGAGAATTTCCTCCACATAATAAAACATCCAATTCTCAAATATGGAGGCTAAATCAATGCCCATTACCCTACTAAGTAGTGTTACCTAGAAATCATTTATTTCATGTATGAAATCACTTGTGTACAAGTATTTGGGAAATTTAATGGTCGAGGACTTAGGATGCTTCATCCATAAGTCATTCACAGTCTTCATACATTTTTTTGGCCCCTGGTTGAATTATCCCAAAGCTTACTCCCCAGTGGTTAGAGACATAGTTGAGAATGTTGGAATACCAAATGTTTTTATGATGACAACACTAGACAAGTCTTCCAATACTCTCCCATCTATTGATATAATCTTTCTTTAATCCTCATAATAGTGTTCTTTGCATTGGACACGATTAGGTTAGGACACTGCACTAAGGTGGGGAATCTTGCAACCTAGTCAATTCCATTCTGAACTATCTTCTTAGCAAAGGATTTGGATTACTCCCAAACATCCTCTCCTTAAATTCCTCAATGTCAATGTGACCAAGGTTGGTTTCTCCTACCATACTCTAGTTTGAGGCAATATTAGTCTTGGGATACACTCCCTTGAACTCATACTTCACCTTTGTTGTTTTGTCCATTTAACTCTGCTTAAAAAAACCATTAATGAATATCCTGGAAATGTTTCTATCCTTATAAGAAATAAATTTACATTCAATGTACATATAAATAATAATGAAATAAGTAGCGTCAGAAATTGTCACCCTTGATAATTTCACACTAGGTTTAGCTCACCCCTACGTTCTTGGACCTAATTATACATTTAATCTGCCCATTTTATAAATATATTCGAAAATAAAAAGATGGGATTGAAAATAAACATTTAATATTTAAAATTGATGTTTAAGGCCCTAAAAAGGATGGGTCTGGACTAGGGCACCCAACGCCCTTGTCCAACCTATTTTGGCTAGATCTAAAATATGTCGATGTTGGCATTTTAATATTTTAAAATCCAAAATCATTTGTTGGTTATCGATATTTGATTTTTACAAAATTAAAGAATTTCATATAAATACAAGACATTTTCACCATTTTAATCCTCACAACTTTGAAGAGAAAATCCTAAGGAAATTAATTGAGAAATTGAATAGTCAAGAGCAGAATTAGCAATATTACATCATCATTTATTTCAGTCAAGCATCCTGTTAGCCATGCATCATGTTTTCATGTGAGTTTATTCATGTTTCATGTTCATTTTTTTGTGAGTACTACTACTTGTAGGACTTCAAATAAAATACCAAGTTCTTCTTGAAGTTGATGAGTACATTAAATTTAGTTCATAATGTAGATTTGAGTGGTGAGCTACAAAAATTATCAATTTATCACTTCTTTACCATTTATCCTTTGCTCAACCAAAGGGTAAGCTCTATTTTTACATCGTCATAGCCATTGTGGAGGTAGAAATACCAAAACAAGGTTTGATTTAGGCAAGCCCCTATATGACATAACATTTCCCCCTCTTTCATGTGTGCAGGTTACAAATTTGAAGTGAATTGGAGGAAGATTAAAGACCTAATAGCTCATTCAAGCATCCAAGTCTGACAAGTCATCAAATAAAGGAAAGTGGATTTTAGCAGTGATAGACAATTTTTTTATAGTGAGTCCAAAAGAGAATAGCACACAGACCAGGAGAAACATGAGAGTTAAATCATATCTTGAGTAGTTGTTTCACAATTTAGGGTGCCCAATGCCCCTGTCTATCTATTTCAAACCCAAATTTATATGTCAGGCTCTTCTATGTCTACCCTTTGTTGTTCTTAATTTTGTTTCTATTTATCAATTTCGTGTTTTCCATAAATCTCAATAGTTTGATGTATTTTCATAATTAACCTAGGAACATAATTGCATCAAATTCATCCAATTAATAATCAATTAATCATATAAACATATCAACCTAACAAAGGATTAAAACCCTGATCCACCATTCTAGCTCTTCCATTAAGGTTTGTAGCCAAGTGGGTGTTGAGATCACTTTTAATCCTCTTTCCAATTGTCATATTGGAGCTAGTGTGATTTAGACCCTAGATCCCTTTTTCCAATATCACATTTTGGTCAACCCTAAAGTTTGTGCACTTCAAAATCTTTTGAAATCTAAAGCATATCATTTTAAAATTTGATTGGAATATTAAGTTGTGTGAATTCATCATTTATGCATGCATAGTTTTCATAAAAAGCATCAAAAAGTCAAAAGAATTATAGCATCTTCCATTTAAAATACAAAAAAGGTTAATTCCAATTGTTACAAGGTAGATATAGCTCATAATTGCATTGAAAATTTGTTTTAGGTCATAATAAAGTCTGAAAATAAATTTGAAAGTATTTAAATTTTCCTTTATGCATTCATGAGTTGTTGAAAAGGAGAAAAGTTATATTGTTGTTATCTCAAAAAGATAGAAAAATAATAATTTTCAGATGTTTTAAATTATGATCAATTAATACTACATTTTGCAATCTAAAAATTACATTTGGACTACTATTACTTGAAAATTTCGAAAATTGCATACAAAATTATGTTTTCCATATTGCAAAAAAATTGAAATTTTGTGCATTTCTAAAAGTCTTCCTATCATTAGACCTAAATATTTACAAATTAAGACCCTCAACACTATAGAACATATTTAGATTTTGAAATTGCTAAACTTAACTTACTAGTCTAGGGCACCCAATGATCTTGTCTAGTCAGTTTTGCCTAAAAATTGGATCACAATTTTGTCTTTGTGTTTCTTGTGTTTATTTGGGTTTTGTGCTTGCAAAATTATTTTGTTTCTATGAATATGTTGTGTTTGAAATTCCTTGTATGCATACTAAAGTGTTTTTAAACTCGTAATAAATTTTATGAGTTTCACGACCTGGTGTCCTATCGCTAATACCACTGTGAGATGTAGTTTCAAACTTATGGATTCCCAAATATAATCACAACCAATGGTCTTGAGTCTTATAACTCTTTCACACAAGGTATTGCCTTGACCCAATCCATCTTGGATTCCTCCCTAATCTGACATTACCTATGATGTTGTCACAACCTAATATTCATGTGGACTTGGAGTCTACTATTTCTTGTCTCTGAAGAGAAACTAAAACAATTGGATAAGGGTTTAGAAGGTCTTCAAGACTACCTAAGTATTGATCCTTTAGCTGGAGAGATAATGCCTATTGTGAACAACCTTAAGAAGCTAATAAATGATTTTGAAGGAATAGAAGTGTTGTGTAGTCTAGCTCACATAGTAGATGCTAATATTCCTATGATAACTAACTACGCCCAAGAATCTACTAAAGCTAAAAATTAAATAGGAAAATAAGTTTCCTCACCCACAAGAATACCTTATATTCCCACATTTACATCAACAATACAATATAGCAATGGTCAAAAATAAAACTTAAGGCTTCCTAGTGGGAACCCTTATAGTTTTATCACTTCACCTATAACACCACCATGCTCATCACCTCTCATAAACATGCAACACAATAATCCACCAATCATTCATACTAGTTCACCATACTTGACAAACTCTCAAAACATGTCACCCAACGATCCTATGATAAATCAACTTTTACAAAACATCACATCATTACAACAAGTTTCAAACTTAAATACCAATATTAAACCTCCAACGTACCTCACATTTAACCCATTTTCATTTGTGAAATGTTGGGAAAGAGATCCTTAAATTAAAAGGGGGTGTTTTCTTTATTTGTGTCTTTCCCTAAGGGAATTTCATTAGGAAAGAGATCACAAGGTGTAAATATTGACTTTCAACCTCAATGGTGAGTCAATCAGACCTAGATTCCAGTCCTTAGGACAATAGGCAAGATCTAAAACCAAATTAAAATGATTTACAATATTCAAACTAAATGAATTATAAGACCCAATACATAAAATGCAAATTCCCAAAAGTACAAAAACTAAAATCACAGTTTGCAGGAAAATATGAGAAGGGTTTGGACATATGCACCTATTACCAAAAATTGGTTTTGAGAAATACTAAAGGATTGGTTTGCCCTTGGGCGAATGGGTCCTGGTTAAGGCTTCTGAAAACACTTTTTAAAATACTTTGAACTTTCATGTTGGATTTTATATTTTGTTTTGTATAGGTTCCACTATCGAAAAGTCGGAAATAAAGTTTGCTAGTTTCTATGGCTTGACAATAATGATGAAAACGTATGCACCAATGTGAAATTTCTCTTCAAGATCTTCAATTCTTCTTCAACCTATAATTCACACATACACAAAGAGAAAAATTGCTTTGTTTGAATGGGGGTTTTCCTTATTCAAACCCCGAGTTTGGTAATTAAACTTTGATAGAAAGATAATGACAATGGAGAGGGAAATGATGGATGAGCAATGATTGCTACAACTCACCAACCCTTCAATGGATTCCCTTAGAGGATTGAAGACAAACACATCATTCCAAGGAACTTGATCTTGCTTTTCTTGATGGATTTGGACACTTGAAAATGCTTGGATGCTTTAGGATCAACAATGCATGTTAGCCTTCACAAGATGACATGATGTTAGGACCTTGATTGTTGCAACAAATGACTAATAAATCTACTCTTGAATGCTCTTGACAATGATATTTTATCATAGGAATATCCTCATAAAGTGTGTTCTTGCTAAATAGATTTCAAATGATCAAAAGACTTATTTATAGGTGTTTATCTAAATTAGATTCCAAAAGCCGACAATTGCAAGTTGAATTTGAATCAATAAAATGTTGCCAAAAGCATATTTAAAGGGGACCCATTCGCCCAAGCTTATAAGTAAAAGACACATGCTCCAATGTGATTTAATGATTGATTGCATTTATTAAATGTCAGCTTTCTGGGAAAATAAAGGCTTTGGAATGCATAATTTAGAAAATTAGAAGCTTAATTAAGTCCAGTGAATTAAGGGACCCAAACATAGTGTGGAATTGTAAAGGTATACAATTTCCTATACTACAGTTTTCTATTCTAAAAACACCTATATTACAAAACATTGAAATACCCCGATTTGAAAAATACAATGGTAAAGGATATCCTAACAGCCATGTGCTAGCTTTTACTGCCTTGTGTAGAGACTTCATTTTTGAAGATGCACTCCTAGAAAAACTCTTTTCAAGATCATTGAAAGATATGGCCTTGGATTGGTTTTGTTCGTTGCCAAACAACTCAATTACCTCATTCACACAACTCATTAGTGTGTTTCTCCAACATTTTCAAGCAAACATTGGTCCTAAAGTGACATTAACGAATTTAGTTCATTGTAAACAAGGACCTAAAGAAAAGATAACAATTTTTATAGGACGATACCGATCACTTTACTCACAAATCTCCTATAGTCTTCCAAACACTAACATTCCAAGGGTGTTTACAAGAAACTTACAACCTAGTATTTGAGATAAGATATTGTTGATGCAATATCCATCTTTTACACACTTGTGTACGAATCTTCATGATTATCAAATATCAATTAGTCAATAAGAAGGTACACCTTCATCGGCTCCTATTGGTCAATCTAAAGTCGTGCCTCAAAATAACTACCAATCATTTAAAAAAGAGAAAGAAAAAACTTCATTAAGATAAACACTCCTCACACCACTAATAACATTGAAACACAAGTCGCTGCTGCAAATACAACTCCATATCAATTTAGGCAAAGAGATAGGAAATTTTCATAATTTCTCGATTATCTCCATGTGATAATGTTGCAATTGTTAAATAAAAATATGATTCAACTCCCTCTTATTAGGCCTTTTGACACAACTAAACCTTTATCGCTGAACTTTAACACAAAATCATTTTGTCAATATCATCGCACACCTAGACACAATATGGAAAGATGTATGCATATTAAGAACCAAGTGCAAGACATCATCAACTCTAATCAAATCTAGTTGGCTAACATTAGTGACAAAGGAAATAAATTAGTTTTACCACCAATCAAAACTTGCAAATATTTAAAAATCCATTACTAAGAAATTCAACATACTTTGTTCAATATAGTGATAATGAAGAAGATGATGATGATTTATCCAATGTTGTAAAAACAATTGAAATTCAACCTTGTAAGGGTTAAACCACTTTGTTGCCTAACATTGCTTTTACACATATTGATGCATCCATAAACACACTTGATGGTCCTCTTTATATCACTGGTCAAATAAATGATAAACCCACAAGGGGGATACTCATTGATCCTGTGTGTGTAGAGAATGTGATCATCGAAGAATGCTTATTTGTACATGAACTTTAAAAGATAATTATGAACAATCAAATGCATGGTTAAAAACTCATGATGGTTCTATTTGCCCTATGGTAGGTTTGATAACTCTCTCGGTAAAAGTCGAACCTAAATAATTGGATGTTTCATTTACCATAGTTCCAACGTCAAACCAATTTTGTGTGAAGTTAGGTTATCCATGGCTACACTCCATGAATGCAGTCCCATCGGTTATTCATAAATATATAAAATTCCCACTTGAAAAAGAAATACACACTACTTATCATAGTGAAATTAAGCCTTTGGATTTTCGTGGAAATGTTTTCCTAGATTATTTTTGGCCCCAACCAATTGAACCTATTAATCCTTGTGAGGAATTTTTATTCATGTCATATCAAAAGTTTAAAGATAAGCATATAGTTGAGTTATCTCTTAGTAATATACCATTTGAGGCTCCTCGGACTATAGTGACTTTGATTGTTGTTCCTTCTAACCCACAGGCAGTGGATGAACCTAAGTTCAAACCAAGTATCCTCCCTTGACCACTTGGCAGGTATGTTATGATCCCACCTTCGTTATCCTATAAAAAACCAAGAGGTAACCATATGATTGAATTTGTACCTCTTAAATAAAAACAAGTCTTTAGATCAAAACCTAAGAATTTGGTAGTTTCCCAACCTATGATGGTCCCTTCAGTTCCTCCTCCAAAGGAAGAAAAGATGTTGGTGTTAGGAAACACCTCAATCACCCCTTCACAAGCTGAAACTCTTATGAGAAGAAATAAAAGTGCAAAAGAACATAAACAAATACGTCGTGCTATGACTCGTCAACTTGCAAAAAAATATGCAACCTTACCTAATATCTCTCTAAATATTTCTTTCAACCAAAGCTCCTCGATCTCTCTCAACATTCCTTTCAACCAAAGCTTCTATGAAAGTTTACACACCCTAATCTAAAGAGAGTTCTTCTTCCTAGGGGTCTAGGCTCTAAGATACAATCCAAAGTTCCACATAAACTAGGGTCTTCCTCTCAAAATCTTGTCCCTAAATGCCTTCGATAAAAAAAAGATTTGTAAGAAACCTCGAGCAAGAAGACTTACCTTTGGTCTAGGGCAGTCCGCCCACTTTTGTCCCATCCAAGCTTTGATCATATCCAACTTTGGCAAAATTCCAATGAATTTGGCAATGATGGCCGTCTTGTTCAATCTTTCCACGGTCAGGTTCAAGAAGTAATCCAGGATGTTGATGCATGGGATATCTTCGGAATTTTTTCTTTTCTTCCTACTCCACCTTCGACCCAACTGCCGTGAGTAGATGACCCAAATCTTGGCTACCATTTGTCCCCACCAAATATATCTCGATACCCATTTTCAGCGAAAGTTTCCCAGTCCTGACCTCAAGAGGAGATAGCTTTTCCTTCCACACTTGGGTTGTCTTTGGCACTTTCTTCCTTTTCGCTAATTTTATACCAATTGTAATGTAAGATCAAGATCCTTGATATTAGATCAAATTAACAAAGTTAAATATAAAATAATAGAAAAATCAGCATTCATAGTTTGCCTTGCTCATATTCAGACCTCCACTTTCTCCTTTATGTTAAGATACCCTTTCTGTTTCAATTGATGTGGCTTGAACATCCTTTGTTTCATGAAACTATAGTGCATTGGTGGAAAGATTGTAATGTTTTACATAGGTCAGTTATGTATCAATTAAATCTCAATTCCAAAATGGTTAGCAGCAATCTTAAAATATGCAATAAATAGGTGTTTGATAGTATATTTGGAGGGAAAAAAAGAAAATAAGTGAGGTGTTTCAAGATAGTGTTATGTCAAAAGAAAAGATGTTTTTGTTTGAGCAAGAAGATAATTTAAAAAAAAATAGATATTTTGGAAACAATAGGCAAGGGATAAATGGATAAACGATGGTGACAAGATTTCTAAATATTATCTTGTTACTTCTCAAGCTAAGGAATATTTGAAGCGAATTTCTAAAATAAAGGATTTAAATGGAAATAGCATAACAAATCCCGATCAGTTAGGAGATTGGTGGTGGATTTCATTTTAGATTTATTACAAGAGAATGAGATTCGAGTTGATGTTGGTTCCTTATTGAATTGTATTTATAGTCTACTCAGATGTATAAAATGAATCACTAATCGATTCTTGTTTATTAGAAGTGTAGAATGCAATTATGGAGCTAAAAAGAGATGGTGCCCTTAATCCTGATAGATTGTTGTTTGGATTTTTTTCAAAGTTTTGGGAGATTTTGGGTCAAGATACAATTGATGCCATAAATGAGTCTATAGTCAAAGGTTGGATACTTGTTTTGTGAGAATCACTTGATGTAATTACATATCAACAAATGACACATTCTTGTGCAAAATTGAGCTGATTTCTCCACATTGTAACTCATCCATTTACACACATTCCCATGTCCCTTGCCTATATCTTGTATGTATATATGCATACTTCCACACATCACTCATTAATTATGCCCATTGTTGCACCCAACCCTATAAATTTATTATCTATTGTGATTTTACTAACCTTATATCTTAGGTCAATCCTATAAGCGCAAGATCAATCCCGCACCTATGGATTTGACCATTAATTTTCTAAAATTCAAATTCAAATTCTAGTCGACTACTACCCATCCTTTTCCTTCCAAATCTAATCAAACACATGTTTGTACAATTTATTGCTATGTCCTTATATTTAAAGGAATTCAATTACATTTGTTTATCATCACTGAATATCACAAAACTATCATACTCATTTAAGGAGTAGGGTGATCCCACAGTAGTGGTTTACAATTTTTGGCCAAACTAGACACTGAAATTATTATTTTTAACTAAATCTTCACATTCGGGAACCTATAGCGACTAAACCGTGAAGAATTTGAAGATGATGCAAACTAGAGTCTTGTCACATTTTTTCTGTAGATTCTAAAAAAAAAAATCAAAATTTTTGGAATCAGATTGCACTTCTTTTTCCATCTCCCATGGAAACTGGTTTTTTCAGAAAACATCATTTTTAAAAAATGACGCACACCGTATAACGCATAACTTTTTTTCCATGAAGGATAAAATTCTAATTCTCTCAAATTTAGATTTGTAACTCTGATATCTAGTGCTTCCACTTGGTTAGATAGTTTTTTATTGAATATTTTTTATTTAATCAAGTTTTGAAGTCAAACCAATTACAATTCAGACATAGCGCGACTGTATAACGCGTAACTTTTTTTGTATATATCAAAATTCAATTTATTTTTTCGTTGGACCAAGGACTTCAATATTTGGTGCACTCATATTTTTCAAATTTTTTTTGATAATCTGCTATTTTTCCACATGTGCAGAACAAAGATCTTCATTTTCAATGAAAAACCTATGTTTAATAAAACTAAAAAAATAAATACATAATAAAACCAAAAAATATTAAAATTATATTTGTTGGATAGCTCATTCCGAGGACTACCATAATCATTTGAAATAAATTTTACATGAATTCATTTGATCCCCCAAAAGGTAAATCAAAAGTGATTTTTTATCAACATTTTGATAGGTGTAAAGGAGACTCATTTATAGGTATGGTTTAAAACTAGCGAGGTTCTATCCAAGGGAGTTTCATCTAAGGTGGTTTGATCAAACCCTCTTCAGTTGGAATCCTTAAAATGAGACTTTTTAAGGCTTAAATCATTATATTTTCTAAAAATATGTGATTTCAGCAAAAAATAGTTCCTCAGAAATTGTAAACCAGCTTTGTGGGATCACCCAGCATGCTAGGAACACTTCCATTGGTGCACTAACATGAATAAAAATATGTATAATCATCCTAGAAGAATTTGCATGTTTGTAGAATTGTGTCCTTGATTATTCTCACAACCATGAAGTTAGTCTTCCCTAGGGCTTGACCTAGAAGAACATGTACCCTAGCAATTTGGTGACCCTTTAAAGGTATTCTTAAATACCACTAGAAGTAAAAGTGTATATTCAACCAAATAACTTTTATGAGCCACATGATAGATATGTGTACATGAAATTGAACTTGATCCATAGATCCAACCCACCAAATAGTATACGATCTATTCAAATCCCCAAGGTGAAATATAGACAAATACGTACCATTTCCAACCTTGAGACTTTCATATTTCAATGCCATACCAAAGTTATTCTCCTTTGAACTGAGAGCTAAGTATTATTGATATTATTATCCTCATCTCTATCATCTAGATTAGTTTATGTGCTTATTATTTTTCTTAATTAATTAGTCTAGATAACACCAAGGAAATGCTTTTTCCTTTACATTTTTTGTGAACATATCCACTCTTACACGACCTAATTTCCCTAAGGTTTCACACAAATATTAGAGGCTTGAGATTTTATTTTTTTCTATATTAAGAACCTTATAATAGATATGATTCTCATTTCATTATTGTGCTTCATTGATATATTATTACTCTAAGAGGTTTAGTGTTGTTTATTGACATCTCATATTTTTTAGCCACCCTACCCACCTTTGCGTTGGCTTTATGGATTACACTTTACATTTGTTTTAGATCTAATATAGGATTTATTCTAATATACATCAAAAATTACTTCACTTTTATACCATTTACCTACATCTATTAGGATTTTGAGTCTTTATTGCATACTTTTATTAACCTTACCCCTCCCACCCTTGGATAGACTCTTATTTGCACATCATGGATTCTCATGGCCCTCTATCCTTGGCATCTAGTCATGCCTATATCACTAATTTTGACATGTTTTTACATTTTGTAACATATTCATTTTTTATTCACTTATCACATTCTTAATGGGATTACTTTATCAATGGAAGAATTATATCATCATAAATGCACATTTTCTTGATTTATGAATTTGGTTATCACCTTTCCTTCTCTATTAAACACCCTTACTTTTCTCTTCCATGATTACCAAGTGTTTCATACTTCTTCTATGAAAAATGATAGTATTGTGATTGATTCTAGTTTAATAATACATTTGAGCATGTTTCCTTTATATGGTCCACTTCATGATTCATCTATAATGGAGGGGTAAGTGCAAAAAGATGGGGGGCCAAAAAAGGGGCTTAAGTGGCCACTTTTTTCTGAAATCAGGAAATATTGACCTTGGACATGAAATTGAGGATAGTTACACTCAAAATTTTGAGATGCAACAAAAACAAGGATTGTAGTGCTCTGAGTCTACTTTCTAAACTACTATTTTTTTTTTTTAAATGGTTAAGATAAAGGGGTTTAAAAGAGGGGACCACAAAAATTGGTGTTATTTTGCTAGAAAAACATAACATAGTAATTTTTGTGGCTCCCTAGCACAGTGAACTTTTTTTAGTATTTTTAAAATCGCTTTGGTAAGAAGTTAGCTAATAGTATGTAGTTTATGCTCGATTTTTCTGATAATTTTTTAATGAATATTTGACTTTTTACTAATTTTCAAAGTGGAAACTTCCTAAAAAAATAAAATTTTGGTCGTGCTACCCTTATAAATTTTGGAAAATAATTAATTTTTTTTTTAATATGTGTAGAGTGGAGTCTAGTTTCTAAAAATGTAATTTATTTGAAATTTCTATGAACAATTAATTTATAACGAAAAAAAAAACCAAACATTAGTCTTTGCCAAAAAACAGACACACAAACAAAAGAAATTATAGATCAAAGGCTTAACATTGTCAAAAAGTGAAAAAAATTACATCGTTAGATAGCTAAGAGAGAGTCTAACATTACCCGAGTGTTGGATTTGTTTGACATTGGAACACGTGCAATCTTGACGGTGAGCACGAACTCGATTATGTGAAATATTGTAGAATTTGCAAAAACATGTCTTTGGATGTTGGGAAGGCCCTCTAAGCCTTTGGGTTGGTATTCCAAGCCAAATACCAAGCCCAAAGCTTGGGGATTCTCAAAGCAAGATATAACACGAGCGCTTTATAACACACTCACGTTATTTCTTAGTTTTGACATGGTTTTTGCCTTTGTGCAAGACATGTATAACAAGACATAACATGAGCACGTTATAATGCGCTTGCATGATGTATTGATTTGTGTTAAATGCTACTCTATTGAATGTATGTATACATATTTGTATGTTTGTATGTATGTATGTATGTATGCATGTATGTATGTATGTATCAGTGCATGTATGTATGTATGTATGCCTATATGTATATATGTAAGATTGTATGTACATATGTACATGTATTCTTGTATGTATGTAAGATTGTATGTACGTATGTATGTATGCTTGTATGTATGTATGTCTATATGTATGCATGTCTACTTATATGTATTTATTTATGTGTCTTTAGAGGGAGGGAAAATTGAGAGAGAGAGAGAGAGAGAGAGAGAGTTGTCTAGGTAGGGTGGGAGGGAGAGAGGTAGGGAGAGACTTGAGAGAGAGACTTGAGAGAGGGAGAGGGGGTGGAAGGGAGAGACCTCAAAGAGATGGAGTGGGTTAGAAGGGGTTGGAGTGAGAGGGACTTAGCTAGGTAGGTTGGGAGGGATAGAGAGAGGGGGAGACAAAGGGGGGATGGAAGACAGAGGGAGACAGAGAGAGGGGGGGGAGAGAGAGGGAGAGAAAGAGAGAGTTATGTAGGTAGGGTGCCAAAGGGAGAGACTTGAGAGATAGGTAGTGAGAGGGAGTGTGAGAGAGAGGGAGTGGGATTGGGAGGGAGTGAGAGAGAGGTAGTGTGGGAGTGAGAGACCTGAGAGAGGGAGAGGGTGTGGGAGAGAGTGACCTGAGAGACACGGGGAGAGAGGGAGATGGAGTGTGAGAGATGGTGGTGGAGTGAGAGGGACTTATCTAGGTAGGGTGGGAGGGATAGATAGAGAAGGAGAGAGAGAGTTACCTAGGTAGGGTGCCAGAGGGAGAGACCTGAGAGAAAGAGGGGGGTGGAAGGGAGAGACATGAGAGATAGGCAGAGAGAGGGAGTGATGGAGAGCTAGTGGGAGGGAAGGAGGGCGAGAGAGAGAGAGGGGGATTTATTGAGCAAGAGGTACATAGAAAGAGGGAGAGGGTAGATAGAGATTATTAGAGAGGGTAGGAGAGAGGGAGGGAGAGAGAGGTGAGATGGATAGATAGAGAGAGGGATAGGGGTTGAGGGATTAGGGTTGAGGTTCCAATGTATAGGGTAGAGGGGTTAAGGGTTAAGGGTTTAAGAGTTTAGGGATGAGGTTTAGGGTTGAGGGTTGAGGGTATAGGGTTGAGTATATAGGTTTTAGGGTATATGGTTGAGGTATTACGGTTGAGGATCCAATGTATAGGGTAGATGGTTGAAAATTTAGGGTTTAGGGTTTAATGTATATTGTAGAGGGTAGAGGGTTGGTGGTTTCAGGGTTGAGGGATTAGGGTTTAAGGATAGAGGGTAGATGGATTAGGGTTTAATGGTTGAGGGTTGACGGTTGATATTTGAGGGTTTAGGGATTGCGGGTTGAGGGTGTAGGGTTTAATGGTTGATGGATTAAGGGTTGAGGGTTGAGGATTAAGGTTAGAGAGTTTAAGGGTTGAGGGTATAGGGTTGAGGGATTAGGTTTGAGGGTTTAGGGTATTGGGTTGAGGGTAGAGGGTTTAAGGGTTGAGGGTTTAAGGTTGAGGGTTGAGTGTTTAAGGGTTTAAGGGTTGAGGGTATAGGGTTGAGGGATTAGGGTAGAGAGGGAGGGATGGAGAAATGGAGAAATGGAGGGAAAAGTGAGATAGAGAGAAGGAGAGAAGGAGAGAAGAGGAGGGAGGGACAAAGATAGATGACGGTTGAGGATCTCCAATGTATAGGGTAGAGGGTTGAGAATTGAGGGTATAGGGATGAGGATCTATAGGGTTTATGGTTTAGGTTATTGGGTTGAGGGTTGAGGGTAGAGGGTTTAGGGTTTAAGGGTTTAGGGTTGAGGGTTTAGGGTATAGGTTTGAGGGTATATGGTTGAAGGATTAGGGTTGAGGGTCCAATGTATAGGGTAGAGGGTATAGGGGTTGAGGGTTTAATGTAGAGGGTAGAGGGTAGAGGGTTTGAGGGTTGAGGGTTGAGGGTTTAAGGTTGAGGGTTCAGGGTTCAGGGTTCAGGGTAGAGGGTAGAGGGGTTGAAGGTTTAGGGATTAAGGGTTGAGGGTTGAGGGATTAGGGTAGAGAGTTTACTTAGGTTTAAGGGTTGAGGGTAGAGGGTATTGGGTTGAGGGTAGAGGGTAGAGGGTTTAAGGGTTTAGGGTTTAAGGGTTAAGTGTTTAGGGTCTAGGGTTTAGGGTTGAGGGTTGAGGGTTGAGTGTTTAAGGGTTGAGGGATTAGGGTAGAGAGGGATGGATGGATGGAGAGAGAGAGAGAGAGAGAGAGAGAGAGAGAGAGAGAGAGAGAGAGAGAGAGAGAGAGAGAGGTATTGAGGGAGGGAGTGGAAGGAGGGAGAGGGATTGAGAGAGAGAGAGGGAGTGGGAGAGAGATAGAGGGAGTGATAGAGAGAGAGACCTAAGAGAGGTAGAGGGTAGAGGGTTTAATGGTTAAGGGTAGAGTGGAGAGAGATAGAGGGAGTGAGAGAGAGAGGAAGATAGATAGAGGGTAGAGGGTAGAGGGTAGAGGGTAGAGGGTTGAGGGATTAGAGTAGAGAGAGGGATGGATGAAGGGAGGGAGAGATGGAGAGAGAGAGGGGGGGAGAGAGAGAGAGGAGGAGGAGGAGGAGTGACTGAGTGAGAGAGAGACATAAGAGAGGTAGAGGGTAGAGGTTAAGGGTAGAGGGGAGAGAGATAGAGGGAGTAAATGAGAGAGAGAGAGAGAGGGAGTGGGAGAGAGATAAATGGTAGAGGGTAGAGGGTTTAAGGGTTAAGGGTAGATGGGAGAGAAATAGAGGGAGAGATTGGGTGAGAGAGAGAGGGTGGGAGTGGGAGAGAGATAGAGGGTAGATGGTTAAGGGTAGAGGGTAGAGAGTTTAAGGGTTTAGGGTTTAAGGGTTAAGGGTAGAGGGTAGAGGGGAGAGAGATAGAGAGAGAGGGAGGGAGAGAGAGGAGGGAGGAGTGGAGAGAGATAGAGGTTGAGGGTAGAGGGTTTAAGGGTTTAGGTTTTAAGGGTTAAGGGTTAAGGAGAGAGAGGGAGAGAGAGGGGGGGTATGAGGGAGAAACTTGAGAGAGAGGGAGGGGAGAGGGAGGGAGTGGGATATATATAGAGGGTAGAGGGTAGAGGATTTAAGGGTTAAGGGTAGAGGGTAGAGGGTTAAGGGTTAAGGGTAGATGGGAGAGAGTAGAAGGAGTGAGTGAGTGAGAGAGAGAGACCTGAGAAAGGGAGAGGGGATAGGAGGGAGAGACTTGAGAGAGAGAGAGAGGATGGGAGAGAGATAGATGGAGTGAGTGAGATAGAGAGAGAGAGAGGGAGTGAGAGAGAGAGGGAGTGGGAGAGAGATAGAGGTAGTGAATGAGAGAGAGAGATACATGAGAGAGGGAGAGAGAGAGAGAGAGAGAGAGAGAGAGAGAGAGAGAGAGGGAGAGGGAGAGACCTGAGAGAGAGTGGGAGAGAGAGATTAGGGTTTAGGATTTAAGGTTTAAGGGATTAGGGTTTAAGGCATAGTGTTTAGGGTTGAGGGTTTATGGATAAGTGAGAAACGTAGATGGCTAAGGGGGATGGATGGCTAAGCATAGAGAGAGATAGAGAAAAGAAACCTATAAAAAAACAAATTTCTCATAACACGAGCATGTTGAGATGTAGTTGTTTGTTTAGCAATACACAACGCACTCGTGTTATAACACAAGCACATTTTTTCTTTCTCTAAAAATGGTAAAAAACTAAATATACTCATGATCTCTCGACCCACATTCTACATATTCTCCTGGTTATGCATGTGTTTCAATAAAAAAAATTCTTTTTGACGCTTTTGTGAAGTGTGCATGCAAGTTTTTTACATTCCACCACTTTTTTATGATCTTTCCACCACCTTTTCATGAAATAACATATTTTTCATGTTGAAAGGCATATAATGTCAATTCAAGTCTCAATTCCATTCAAGAGTGATATACAATTAAAGTTTGAAGGGAAACAAGCTTCTGAAAAACTCAAATTGTTGAGGAGTTTGAAGAAAGAAGAAGCAAAGGCTACATAATTGGGTAGAACTCCTCCATTCAAATCTTCATTTTTTAGGTATGTGAAGTCTTTACACATTTTATTTATATTTTATTTCATTCTATTTTGGCTTGCTTTGATTTTGTTATTTTGCATATTCCATGTTCATCATTGTTTGTGTGTCATTATAACCTTAGCTTTTCAATGCACATTTTAAATTACACAATTCTTTACACTTGCCAATTACATTTTTAAACCACATCTCTTTGAGGCATTTTGTTAAACAATTGACCTACATTGTGTATGCTTCCACATTTTGTATACACATATATATGAAATAAGTTATAAGTATGTAAAATAATACATCATTTCTCAATCCTTTTCTATGGATGTGCATACCCCTCTCCAAAGCTTTCATTTTGGTATAGGCATGGGGGATGTTGTCAAATGTAGTGGAATTTGGTTTTACACCTAAAAATTGCATATTCTTGAAATTTTCTAAATCCTTTTCAAAAAATCCATTTTGGGCATATCCTGCAATCATTCTAGTCCACAAGGACATATCTCATTGAGGTATTTTGTCAAACATTTCTACCAAGCAGTTGATTGCCTTGTCTATGTTACCAAATTTTCCATACATGTCTACCAAAGAATTTTATCAAACAACATAGACAAGGCAATTAGTTGTTTGAAGAAATGCCTCAAAGAAATGGGGTCTCATGGTGATGTGCATTTTTTCAAATAGTTGATTGCATTGGCTATGCTACCAATTTTTCCATACATGTTTCTACAAAATTGGAATATACTCCTCCCACATTGATAGATCTTTGAATCTATTTTGGTTTTCATCTCTATTTCTAAATTTACCTCATCAATAAACTTACGTCATCACTAATTTTGTGATATATTTTAAATGTTTCCTTGATTAGTCTACCTACAAGGGATTGTAACCCTTCTCTCCACTGTTTCAAGACACTTTATTCAAGGCTAAGTTAGCAACATGGGGAAAGGTGCAACCTATCTTGCAATCATGGCATGCCACAAGACCACATTTATTTAAGGTATTGGATCCAAAAAATCATGTGAGCATTAACAAGCTAGTGAACTCACTAGCTTGTCAATGTGGTAGGGTTGAAAAGGTAGGGGCAGTTTGAAAAAATGCCTCATAGAAATGGGGTCTCACGGTGATTACATCACTGTGATACTGTGAGACCCCATTTTTATGAGGCATTTTTTCAAACTTCCCCTACCTTGTCAACCCTACTGCATTGACAAGCTAGTGAGCTCACTAGCTTGTCAAAGGTACCACATTTTGCATACATGTCTACCAAAACATTATTGTCAAAAAAAATCGCATGCCTTGTCCATGCTTTCATTTTAAGCCTATCTTGCAATCATGGCATGCCACAAGACCACATTTCTTTAAGGCATTAGATCCAAAAATTCATGTGAGCATTGACAAGGTAGGTGCAACTTGAAAAAAATTCCTCATAGAAATGAGGTCTCACCCATGAGAACGCATTTCTATGAGGCATTTTTTCAAGTTGCACCTACCTCGTCAACCCTACCGCATTGGAAAGTTAGTGAGCTCACTAGCTTGTCAATGAAAGATAGTGAGCTCATTAGCTTGTCAATTCTCACATGAATTTTTGGATCCAATTCCTTAAAGTGAGACCTAATTTCTATGAGGCATTTTTTCAAGCTGCACCTACCTTGTCAACCCTATCGCATTGACAAGCTATTGAGCTCACTAGCTTGTCAATGAAAGCTAGTGAGCTCACTAGATTTTCAATGAAAGATAGTGATCTCACTAGCTCACATGAATTTTTGGATTCAATGCCTTAAAGAAATGTGTTCTTGTGGCATGCCATGATTGCAAGATAGGTTCAAAATGGAAGCATGGACAAGGCATGCGAATTTTTTGACAATAATGTTTTGGTAGACATGTATGAAAAATGTGTTACCTTTGACAAGCTAATGAGCTCACTAGCTTTTCAATGCAGCAGGGTTGACAAGGTAGGGGATGCTTGAAAAAATGCCTCATAGAAATGGGGTCTCACTAGGGGTAGTTTGAAAAAATGCCTCATATAAATGGGGTCTCATGGTGATGTACATCACTAGGGGCAGTTTGAAAAAATGCCTCATATAAATGGGGTCTCACGGTGATGTACATCACCGTGAGACCCCATTTCTATGAGGCATTTTTTCAAACAACCCCTACCTTGTCAACCCTACCACATTGAGATTAGTAAAGTAAGTGGAAGATTAAATTGGGTATTGAGGGAGTACCACTTTTATATTAGTGATGATCACACACATTCTCCAGAGTTCGTGCAAGGTTGCTTCTAGTTGTTCTACTATGATTTGGCTCAGAGGGGCATAGCATACGATTAGCATATAATATGGTCGGATAATTGTGCAACACAGTTCAAGAACTCGCAGATGTTCTACTGGTTGAGAAAGATGCATGTCATTACAAGTGTTTGGCATATGCAGAATTTTTGTGAGGTCAGGCATGGAAATGGGGAGCATGATGGTGCAAGAGCATAGCATGAGAAGAGTTAAATTATAAATACAATACAAAGTTGATAGATGCAAAATCAATCATTGAGTGGCGTAATTCTTTGATGGGTCTAGGTAATCAAGGTAAGTCTTCAGTTCATTTTTTTTTTGGTTGATGGATGGTACTAACATTGCACCATATGAGGATTGTCGTACACTGATAGGATCGAGTGAGCTACACTCTTTCCTTAGCTCAAATGCATGTTCATGGAGTATCCATAAGTGGAAGATGGCATGCTTGTGTTATTCATGTACAATGTAAGTCTGCGATGAGTGCGAGTCAAATGAGTGGGTTGAGAAATGGTGGTTAAGTTATCTTAGCCCACTTCGCACGTATCGCCCTCAAACGACATTGGAACTAACACAGATGGAATCATCGGTTGAATTTGACCACATATTAGATCTAGTTCAACGAGGTAATATATCTAATTGCATAGTTTTTGAAATTCCTAATGTTATCTTACTTTGTAGTGTATTTGTAATGTTGACTAATTTCATCTAATTTGGTGCACATATCAATGTAGGGCATGTTTATGTAGTTATTACAGATGAAAAAAATGAAGAGGGAATAGATTATTACTTGAGTTGTTGTGTTGAGGCCAAAAAGAAATTGGAGGCCCTAGTTATAGATGGAGAAAACATTGAATACCCTACAGGCTTAGTGGTTGTTACTGGAATGAGACTTAGAAGGTACCCACATAAGAGTGTTGATGTTTGGATGTTTCAGGACTTTGACATGCATCGAAAGATTCTTCATTACTTGAACCTTGTTGTGGCATCCAATGTTCATTTGATCAAATATGGGGGTAGACCTTTGAACAAGACCCTGTAGAAGGTGTGTGAGTCTAACCATGAGGCAATACTTGACACAATAAAGAGTAGAGAAAACCCGTATGGTTCGTTGGTTTAATTTGTAAGTATGCACATCAGTTCTTATTAATTTGTAAGTATGCACATTGGTTCTTATTAATTTGTAAGTATGCACATTAATTTTTATGATGCCAATGCTATCATCTAATGTTTATATCATGTAGGTGATTGATGAAGTTATTAGACTTACAAATGTAGAAAACTTTATGTTTACAAATGTGGCAAAGGATACAAAGTTCAATGGTATTTCATTTTTTCTCAAAAATATGCAAAAAAAATAGATGTAGGATATTCTCAATAGATTAGTAAAGTAAGCGGTAGATTAAGTTGGGTTATTTTTATAACAAGTTACAAGTTTCCAAAAGGTTGAAAAGTAATAGTTTGGTTACATTCTATTCATGTTGATCCTCGTTACTTCGAGCACCCTCTAAAGATTAATCCTGATAGATGGGAGGTATGCTTGATATTCAAATAAAAATTATTTTTTAAGATATTCAATGGACTAAATTGACTAGTGATAAGTTATAAGATATTGCATAATTTAGCACACAAGTTTTAGATTATTGAAATATCACATGTTTATTTGAATTGATTATGTGATTATGTGATTATTAATATTTACAATATCTTTTCTTTGTTTAGGTGGGAGCTACTAAACACAAATGAAGTTATAAAGTATATGCCAATTACAAGACTAGCAAATGGTACTAAATTATTCATTTGAAGATAACCTCATCATGACCACCTATGATGTAGACATTATAAAAGTGTGTGTCAAGCTTAGCAAGGGAATATTAAATTATTCATTTGAAGTTAACCTCATCATGAGCACCTATGATGTAGACATTATAAGAGCATCTAGAATGTATGTGACATTGTAAAAGATCTATGAGAACAGAGTACCTAAGGCATCTTTGAATCCTATTTTTACTTATTATAAGAGAATTTCATAAGCTAAGTTTGTGTACATGAACATGGGGCACATTAATTGAATATTTGATTTAAGTGGGGTGTTGGAATTTTCTCATGATTTTGTATTACCACTTCATTTATAAAAAAAAATCAACCTAATGATTATATATCAATATCAATATAGCATACCATCTATTCACATAAACATTTAAGAAATTCAATTTGTAAACATTTTTTATGCATAATGCCATAAAATAATGTCAACATGTCATAAAAATAATCACATTTACAAGTAATAGAAGCATGTATGACTTGTTAGATGTTGTTCAAGTAACATGAATTAACTCAAGTACCCCACAAGTTCTTCAGACATGTTTTCCAACTAAAAATTCATGGCTGCCCTCAAACATTTGTAATTGAGTTTGGGATCTAGTTCCCTACCACCTATTTATTGTTGCCCTCAAACATTTGTAATGATATTTACTAAAATTTAGAAATTTATTGCTGCCCTCAAACAATTGTCATTCATGCAACGTAATCCCTTAAAAGTCCAAATTGGAAAATGACAACAATCTTTGATGACCTATTACCCGAAGACTATATCAATGATGAGCATTCCATCTAAGGCATTAGGACCACATAAGGCCCCTCTACAATAACCTCTCTTGGTTTTTGTTATCTTAGAGTCATTTTTCCATGGTGTCCAATTTTCACATGATGGAAAGTATCAAATGCAAGCACTGTAAAGTTACAAAGCGGTGCAACTTTCACTTTGCAACTCATATGACCAAACGGATTGTTTCAACACATCTGAATGAGTGCGTTTACACTAGTAATGGTCCTCTTTCGCACCCAAACACACTAAATCATTCTGAGCTACGTTCAACCGGCTCGATCCCTTAAGAGTCCAAAGTGTAAAATGGATGCAATTTTTGATGGGCTATTACTCAGAAACCATGATGTTTACAAACTCTTTGTTTGAGGCTACGGAATCGCGTTGAACCCCTCTACAATAACCTCTCTTGATTTTTGTTATCTTAGAATCATTTTCCTGTGGTGTCTAGTTTCACTTAATGGAAAAGGTGTCAAATGCAAGCAATGTAAAGTTGCAAAGTGGTACAACTTTCGTTCTACAACTCATGTGACCAAAATGATTGTTCCAATGCATCTGGATGGGTACATTTACGCTAGGAATTATCCCCTTTCATACCCAAACACACTGAATCAATCTGACCTACGTCCAACCGACTTGATCCCTTAAGGGTCCAAAGAACAAAATGACTGTAATCTTTGACGGGCTATTACTCAAAAATTGTGACACTTAAAAACTCTTTATTTGAGGCTACAGGATCACGTTGGACCCCTCTAAAATAGCTTCTCTCGGTTTTGGTTATCTCAAACTCATTTTTCCATGGTGTCTAGTTTTCACTTGATAGAAAAAGTGTCAAATGCAAGCAATGTAAAATTGCTAAGTGGTGCAACTTTCATTCTGCAACTCATGTGACCAAACAAACTATTCCAACCCATCTAGATGGATACGTTTACACTAGACATGGTCCTCTTTTACACCCAAACACATTGAATCAGTCTAAGCTACATTCAACCAACTCGATCCCTTAAGAGTCCAAAGTGCAAAATGGTTGCAATCTTCGACGGGCTACTACTCAGAAACCGTGACACTTAAAAAAAAATCATCTGAGGCTATGAGATCTGATTGTGCCCCTCTATACTAACCTCTGTCAGTTTTTTCTATCTTGGAGATGTTTTCTCGTGGTGACGAATTTTCAATTAAGGAAAAAATTGTCAAATGCAAGTAGTGTAAAGCTACAAAGTGGTGCAACTTTCGTTCTGCAACTCGTGTGACCAAATATACTGTTTCAACACATCCAAATGGGTACGTTTACACTAGACATGGTCCTCTTTCACACCCAAACATTCTGAATCAATCTGAGCTACGTTCATGCTACATAATCCCTCAAGAGTCCAAATTGCAAATGGGTAACAATGTTTGACGACCTATTACTCAAAAATCATGATGCTTACAAACTCTTTTTCTAAGGCTACAAGATTGCATTGGGCCCCTCTACAATAATCTCTCTCAGTTTTTTCTATCTCGGAGTCATTTTTCTATGGTGATGACTTTTTAGTTGAGAGAAAAATTGTCAAATGCAAGCAGTGTAAAGATGCAAAGTGGTGCAACTTTCGTTCTACAACTTGTATGACCAAACAAATTGTTCCAACACGTTTGGATGGGTACATTTATGCTAGGCATGGTCCTATTTCGCACCAAAACATGCCAAATCACTATGAGCTACGTTCAACTGGCTCAGACGTCCTAGAAAAATTTGAATCTTAATGGGTGACCACCACAACCTAGAGCTTATTTTAGAATACCACAAGCGAAGGTGAGGACCTAGAATAGGAGAAGGAAAAAAATTGAGAGAAGTGATGACCCACCTATGAAAACGGGATATGAAAAGTAGAAAATGGAATAGCGAAGCATACAAGAGCCATTATAGGTTTGTATAGAGAATGTACAATAGGTTACACTATAAATATTTATCTTTTCTCTCCTTCTAGCTTTATCTCTTTCAAATTCTTCCTTGGATTCCATATTGAATTAGCACATAAGTAAATGATACATCATTGGTGAATCATTTTTGGAAATATTGAAGTTGTTTAGCATCAACTAATAAAGTTGTTTAGCATCAATCAATAAATATTCAAGACAAACCATGAAGGACAACAATGAGCAACGCTAGGCCTAACCAATTAATAAGTATACACGTGAATAAGTGAAGCATATATGTGAATAAGTGAAGCACAAGTACTCAAATACATGTAAGCCTTGAAGTATACATATTAATACAAAGTATATGCATGAATACAAGGTATACACATGAAAACACGTAAGTCACAAAGCATTGGAATACACATAACTCAAGAAGTATACACGTGAGTTGTAAAGTATACACTTGAATACACGTAACTCATATATATTGAACTATGGATTTATAATACAAATATGAACACCATTGATAAAAAAATATTTGTATTAACCAAATAGCCATGTAGGCATACATCAATATATGTCGATATAAGTATAAAATATATACAAAATAGCCATATAGGCTTACAAGAATGTCATACAGGCATACAATGTCAAATATATGCAATACAAAATATGTTCAAAAATGTCATATAGGCATACAACAAAGGGCCCTGGAATCAAAACTCATTGGCCTTCATGCTTTTGAAATAAACTCTTGCCTTTTGCTTGTCGGTCAGATGGTGATAAGTTTTTCACTCGCTTATTCTAAGGTTGAAAAGTGCTCTTGGTGCTCCTCCTAGGGTTTAGTTCTTGTTCAAGCTTTATCTATTACAATAACAAGTAAAGACATTAATATATAGAAATTACATTATACAAAATGATATATTTATCAAAATAATCACTTACCACCATCTGACAATCACTCTCCTCGAGGGAAATATTTGCATGCCCATGCTATGGCATGTTGAAGCCCTATAGAAACCATCCAAAGAGAAATTAAACTACGAATCAATAATGGTTTGATTTTTCACTAACTAACAACTACAACAATGAATGTAAATTAAAATTTAGTAATCTGCCACATACCCCCATGAGAGGCATCAAGGATTCTATAGCAATAGAAACACCAATCTTCATTGCCCTTTGAACATCTAGAGGTTTTTCCGCTTGCAACATCTGAAAATAAAACAAAAAATTATTCAATCACGAAAACTACAATAATGATACACGTCATGGCTTATAATGTATCAAATAATGAACAAAATTCTGAGTACTTATAGAACTATATATTTCTTACAATCATGCTTACCATTTTCCCTATCCATAGCTTGTTGGAAAGAACCTTGTTTAGGCTTTTAGCCATAGTAGCAAGGAAGTGAATTGTTTGATAAAATGCTTTGGTAGACATCTATGGAAAATGTGGTAGCATAGAAAAGGCAGCGAGCTGTTTGAAAAAATGTCTCAAAGAAATGTGGTCTCATGGTGGTGGAGTGGCATTCCGTCAACATGAGACCACATTTTTTTGAGGCATTTTTTCAAACTACTCACTGTCTTGTCTATGTTATTGCTTACTATTATGCTTTGATAGATTTTTTTCGAGCATCCATAGTTTGTTGGAAAGCACCTTTTTAAGGCTTTTAGCCATAGCAGCAAGGAAGTGAGTAGTTTGATAAAATGCTATGGTAGACATGTATGGAAAATGTGGTAGCATAGAAAAGGCAGTGAGTTGTTTGAAAAAATGCTTCAAAGAAATGTGGTCTCATGGTGATGGAATGGCATTCCATCACCATGAGACAATGTTTCTTCGAGGCATTTTTTCAAACTACTCACTATCTTGTCTATGCTATTGCTTACTACTATGCTTTGATAGATTTTTTCCAAGCATCCATAGTTTGTTGGAAAGCACCTATTTTAGGCTTCTAGCCATAGCAGCAAGGAAGTGAGTAGTTTGATAAAATGCTTTGTAGATGTGTATGGAAAATGTGGAAGCATAGAAAAGGCGATGAGCTATTTGAAAAAAATGCCTCAAAAAAATGTGGTCTCATGGTGATGGAATTGCATCACCATGAGACGACATTTCTTCAAAGAATTTTTTAAAACTACTTACTACCTTGTCTATGTTATTGCTTACTATTATGCTTTGATAGATTTTTTTCCAAGCATCCATAGTTTCTTGAAAAGCACCTATTTTAGGCTTTTAGCCATAGTAGCAAGGAAGTGAGTAGTTTGATAAAATTCTTTGGTAGACATGTATGGAAAATGTGGTAGCATAGAAAAGGCGATGAGCTGTTTGAAAAAATGCTTCAAAGAAATGTGGTCTCATGGTGATGGAATGGCATTTTATCACCATGAGACGACATTTCTTCGAGGCATTTTTTCAAACTACTCACTGTCTTGTCTAAGCTATTGCTTACTATTATGTTTTAATTGATTTTTTCCAAGCATCCATAGTTTGTTGGAAAACACCTATTTTAGGCTTTTAGCCATAGAAACAAGGAAGTGAACTGTTTTGATAAAATTCTTTGGTAGACATGTATGGAAAATGTGGTAGCATAGAAAAGGCGATGATTTGTTTGAAAAAATGCCTTGAAGAAATGTGGTCTCATGGTGATGGAATGGCATTCCATCACCATGAGACCACATTGCTTCGAGGCATTTTTTCAAACTACTCATTGCCTTGTCTATGCTATTGCTTACTATTATGCTTTGATAGATTTCTTCCAAGCATCCATATTTTGTTGGAAAGCACCCTTTTTAGGCTTTTAGCCATAGCAGCAAGGAAGTGAACTATTTGATAAAATGCTTTGGTAGACATGTATGGAAAATGTGGTAGCATAGAAAAGGCGGTGAGCTATTTGAAAAAATGCCTCAAATAAATGTGGTCTCATGGTGATGGAATGGAATTCCATCACCATGAGACCACATTTCTTCGAGGCATTTTTTCAAACTACTCACTGCCTTGTCTATGCTATTGCTTACTTTTATGCTTTGATAGATTTTTTCCAAGAATCCATAGTTTGTTGGAAAGCACCTTAAGGCTTTTAGCCATAGCAGCAAGGAAGTGAACTATTTGATAAAATGCTTTGGTAGACATGTATGGAAAATGTGGTAGCATAGAAAAGGCAGTGAGTTGTTTGAAAAAATGCCTCAAATAAATGTGGTCTCATGGTGATGGAATGGCATTCTATCACCATGAGACCATATTTCTTTGAGGCATTTTTTCAAACTACTCACTGCCTTTTCTATGCTATTGCCTACTATTACTATTTGATAGATTTTTTTCCAAGAACCCATAGTTTGTTGGAAAGCACCTTCTTTAGGCTTTTAGCCATAGCAGCAAGGAAGTGAATTGTTTGATAAAATGCTTTGGTAGACATGTATGGAAAATGTGGTAACATAGAAAAGGCGGTGATTTGTTTGAAAAAATGCCTCAAAGAAATTGGGTCTCATAGTGATGGATTTCTTTGAGACATTTTTTCAAACAACTCATTACCTTGTCTATGCTATTGCTTACTATTATTCTTTCATATATTTTTTCATAGCATAGACAAGGTAGTGAAATGTTTGAAAAAATGCCTTAATAAAAAGTGGTCTCATGGAATTCCATGACAAGCAAATGTAATTGGAAACTGCTCCTAGTTATTACTTATGCTATGTGAAGTAATTGCATCTCTATTTATGCTGACTTTCTAAACAACTATATTGTAATTGAAATTTTGTCATCTATGAACATCTAGTTATTAGTTATGCAATGTGAAGTAATGCTTTGAGTTTGAAAGATGTGCAATGCAATGTAATCAATGATATGAATATAACCTACACAAATATATTAAGTACAATTCATCAACTAAACTCTTTATTTTATTACTTGTGTGAAGGTTTGTCCAACTCCACTGGCACTAGGAGGTGTTCCCATGAAACCTCCAATATTAGCTTATTCAACATCCAAAATCGGATATTAGAATACCATTCATATAACAATGCTATTCACATGTAATAAATTTATAATTGTTTACTAGTTACATACCTCAACAGTAGATGCAGTGGATAAATAAAATGGTGGAGGGCCAATGTATCCAATATCAACATTGTGACCTTGAAATTTTATTACAATCATTAAACTAAATTAGTAAATCTTGCATTTCAAAAATGAAATTTAATAAATTTAATTTAATGAACACGCTAACATTTACCTGAGTATCGATTTCGAAAGCCTCATTCAAAATGTCAGTTGTCATCACCATCTTCGTAGCTACAGATGTATCCTATGCACCAACCTCCTGAGTGTCTATGGGGTCATATGTACAAGCCGACCTGCAAACTTGACAAGAATGGGGTGGAAGCCTACCCCTCGAAGACTCCCCTAGATGGTGTTGTACTACAAGATTGGCATGCTCGATGATACTCTAGGTCAAAGAGTTGATAGACTGCAAAGTGTCCACCTCAACACTCTCCTTCGCTATGAAAGGGATAATGACGTGCTCACAAGCCAACCTAGCGAGAGCTCATCTCCCTTGCCACTGAGGATCCTGTCGTGCACCAAGTCTATATTATGGCAACCTTCCACTTCTCCCCTGAAAGTCCCTCATATCAAAATAGTTGGGGATTTTGTTGAGGATGAACTCACAGTAGGGTTTCCTCAAGAAATATTGGGGGACTTCACAATTGTTGCATGGTGGATAGTCAAAAACCATGTACCACCTATCCCAAAAATTGTTCCTAATCCCTTGGTGGTGGCACCAATGGATAGGAAACCTCTTGGCATTAAGGTCAAGATTTTGATTTGTCTGTGGGTTACTGAATAGTGAGCACAAATAATATTTTATAATTTTTTCATCTTTTACTTCTTTATATGATAATTTATCTGCATAAAAATTCCTCCACACTTGCCTCCTATCTGACCAACCACTTAATTGTTTGTTGATTTCATCTACATGTTTTAACATGTCTTGAAGTGAACTGGCAAGTGTTCTTCTTTCCACGATTGAACTTACAGGATCGTTCAACCTCGTGATTAACTCAATCTATTTTTTATTGTTTTCAATTACCCCCATTAAGTTTTGTTGTGTTTCTGGAGGATGTTGAGGAATTGGTGGAGGAGTTTTTTGTTGTGGTTCTTGATGATTTTGTTCATGTGCTTGTTGTTGTGGTTGTTCAGGATTTTGAGGAGGGTTTTCAAGTTCATTAACATCTCCTACAAATTAAACAAATAAATATCAAAAACAACCTAAAATTACCTATTTAACAAGAAATTCACAAAAAAACAAATAATTCTTACTTGTTTGACCTCCCCGTCGACATGGTGGCATCCTAGTGACGAAATTGCAACAAATCGGTGAATAAATTTCAAGATTAACTCCTTCCATAACACAAGTGCACAAATGAACAATTTCTTGGCTGCAGATAACAAAAACACACAGTGAAAATAAAATGATGTCATTTGCTTTTTTTTTGTTTTAGTAAGCTATAACCCGCTCACATTATAATGTGAGTGCGTTATAGGTTCAATGTGATCGAGCCTTGGGCTCGATCACACCAAGCCATAATGCGCTCGCGTTATAGCCTATCAAATTCTTTTTGAAATTTTGGCCACAATTTGACCCCCCATCTTTTTGTACCCGCCCAAAGGGTGCTTGTAATATACATATACCTTCTAATTTTATGGATGATGCATCATATGATGGAGGTATATCTCATGACATCGTTGAACAATATGATACATGTCATGATGATCCTACTATACATATGGCTTATGCTTCTTCGAGGTTTACAACTTCTACTAAGCCTAGTTATATTCCTACTTGTCATGCCTTGATTATACCACTAAATCATTGTATAACTAGGCATTCAACTATGGGCTATAATACACATGCTCAATGTAATAGTACCCTCATCAAAAAATGTTTGGGATTTGATATGCTCATCATAAATACATAAGAACATCTTAAAGGACATCCTAGTTCACATAATGGATTCATTCACTATTTATCCCAATGAATTTGCATCAATATTGAAACCAATACTTCAAGATCCATAAGTTACCACCTCTGTATGTGATTAAGAAATAAAGGCCATAATGCGTTGTTGTTAGGTATAGGGATATTATAGTTTAAAGAGTACGAATAGACAATGAATCTAGATTGAATATTTGTAGGAAATATAAATTCTAAAATGTGATCCATGTAACTACTCCAATCTTCTAAAATTTGAAGTAACCATCAAATTATTTAACCATTTTATACAAGAATCCCTTCTTTACATTACTTTTTTTATCACTTTAAGGCTTG
Source organism: Sequoiadendron giganteum (assembly GCA_007115665.2). Classification (NCBI taxonomy): domain Eukaryota; kingdom Viridiplantae; phylum Streptophyta; class Pinopsida; order Cupressales; family Cupressaceae; genus Sequoiadendron; species Sequoiadendron giganteum. The sequence goes on along the minus strand of CM021106.1, from coordinate 602,153,445 downwards.
TTATTCTATAGGACCACTTTACATGTGATGTCCAAAGCCTTAATGTATGGCATTATTTTAAGGTGTTCATGAATCCATGAAATGGGTGTTTTCCCATCTACACTTCACGATACACTCATTTTTCCCATCATAATATGTATTGTGCAGTGATAGTTGATGACAAACCATACTAATTATGCCAAGTAGTACAAATATAAAATGTTTATATATCCAACCCACCCGATCATACCCACAAAATATATAAAAACTACTCCTAATCCATCAATACATCATTTTGATGTAGAGGATGATTGGGGCTCCCTAGATTTTCATTCACCATCCTAAGAAAGATAAACAAAGACATGAGAATCATGCTTCTTCAAATTTTCCTATAGATGTTGATATACACGACAAATTATCTTTAATTTCTCACGTGGATACTCATTCTAGTGAAGGTGATACTTCTCATGGATCCAAAACTAGCCTTCATTATGAACACCATTCATGTTCATCTAAGTTTCCTAGTCCCTATGGAAAAGGATATAACATTTAACAAAAGCTTGGATGTAACCAAAAAGGATAATGTTTGAACAGAAAAGGTATCAAAAAACCTATAAAAAATCCTAAAACAAGTAAGAAAAAGGGAATATTCTTACATCAACCTACCATTAGTTTATCATATCTTGGTGTATGATGATTGCATGGATGTATTTCATCCCTTCAATACTTTTGAAAATAATGAAGAGTTAGGTTAATATTTAGGATGATTTGATGAACTACCTACATCATGATAGAATCTTCCCACATGCATTTGAGGTTAACTCTTAGTTTGGGAAAGATGTTCCTTCTTTAGGTGATCCTCTAGATACTTTGCCCACTCTATTGTTCATAGAAGATAACTTACAATTGATGGATTTTTGTGTTTCATAGCCCAATTTTTTTTTTTGTATTCTTAACATTAGGATGCAAGGTTGAGACACCTTTCCTAGAAAATTGAAGAGCTAGATATAAGAAACACAAAATATAAGAAGAATGGGAATATCATGAACATGTAACATAAGAACATATAAGCTAACAAGGAACATTATTAACATATGTGTTAATCATGGAACATAGGAACGTATAGGAGTAAAAAAGGAATATGGGGGGAATAAGAGTTTTATGAGTGACATAGGAGAGCATGGGAGCTAAAACATAGAAGAATAAAAGGGAAAGATGCCTCTAGGTGGGGACACAAAGCATAAAATATAAAAAGTAAAATCAGATTAGGATATGCACAAAAAATGTGACATAAAAAAATGACACAATTTAAGGACATATAAGGTAAATAGAAGAATAGGAAAGGATGATCACAACATATATGGCATAAGCTAAAGGCCAAAGTAGAAATGATACAAAACAAAAGGAATAAGTGACATAAACAACACAAAAAAAAATCAAAGTCATTTGTTTCAACATGCACCATGAAAAATGTCTTTACATTATCCACATGCTAGCTAAAAGCGTGGTAACAACACAAAATAAATAGAATAGCAAGAAAGGAAAAGAAAAATATGAATTGTAGCACTATACTCTAAAATGGGTTACTAAAACCAATGTCTCCCAAGCAACTATTCATGTCATCATGAAGTGTTCCTCCAAGACCAATAGTGTGATATAGAGATGCAAGTGTGACATAGGCTTGTAAAGAGCCATTTTAGATGCTACATTATGTCCTTTCTCTTTTGTCTCTTGTGTAACCTCAACATATGGTGTGCTATGATCAAGATAACCAATAGATTGACTAACATTAGAAGGATTTTCATCATGTGAGTCCTCATGATTATCCTCAACCTATATGATCTCTTTATCTATGGGATCTTGAATTTCATGTGAGATTGATGTATTTGTCCATGTAACATCCACGTATGTACTAATAAACACAAAAATATTTTATGGGTGGTCCCACAAAGGTGTATCCCACTTTTTTACATAAGTGTGAGACTAAAATTGATATTTTAACCAAATTTTCACTATCACTTATAGTAATTGAACTATTAAGAATTTAAATATTATATGAATTGGAGATTTTTTATATTTCATGCATAGATTCTAAATATATACCTTTTTGAATTTTAAAATAGTTTGTCTAGCTTGTTGGGACTCAATATGATTTTGCCAAAAATTTCTTGAGTCCCAACTCCTTTGTGCATTTAGGCCTCATCTTACCCACCACATATAACCAATTTGAGAAATCTTCAAGCATGTCCTCTATTATCAATTTTGCCTAAGTGTTTTCCTCTTGAATGCCCATGTGCCTATATATTGTTGGAAGTTTCCAAAATCTAAGAAAATTCTAAATATGGGGTGTTTTTGGTTGTTTTCTAATGTTTTTGCATTATTGTGGGCTTTTAATGGACGTTTGGACATTTCCTACCAATCCAATATCTAGTTCCATTGTCCACTCCTACCAAAATTTCTACAAAGTATCACTTCCTTCACTTCTTCCATTTCCAATCCTCCCACCCCTTTTGTGAGATCCCAATGAAGACTCAAACATTTCTTCCACCTCTGGTCCTCCCCTCCTTTCCTGCATGGATTTCCTAGAAAACTCTATCAAACCCCTTCCCTTCTTTGTTTCCTTGATTTTCCTCCCTTTGTGGGGTCACAATAGGGATCTAGATATTTGACTATTATCATGATCATTTGTTTGTTTCTAGAAAATTTCCTTACATTCACTTCCACTTCCCTTTAGTGAAATTCCTTTGCACTTCCAAACTTCCTCCCATCCTACCTCCACTTCCTTCATCTAGTCCTGCATGTTGTTATCACATCCTTTTCTATCCTTTTCATGTGGAATTTATGTGGACTTCCATATTTTCAAATGTCCAATTCCTATGTCTACTTCTACATGAAAATTTTACAAAAGCTCCAATCACCTTTTGCCTTCCATTTGGGTATGTGCAGGATCATGGGGGTACAAAAAGTGGCAATATGAAAAAAGGTGTTTTTTACTTGCCCAAAAACATGAAATTCCGCTTTGACTTTTACTGAGGTCAAGTAGAAAGTACATGTTGCCATGGCAAGCACCAAACCGAAACAGATATCCGGTTAGCTCAAATCATAAAGTATTCAAAGTATTGATATATACTATATTATACTATATTAATCTATATATTATCTATATATAATTAATATATAATATATAGTATATTATATATAATATCATATATTATAATATTATATTATATATTATATATTATATATTATAATATACTATATATTATATTATTTTATTTTATTTTTAAATAAAGGTGGCAAAGCCACGAAATTTTATTAAATAAAAGGAAATTACATAGTAACTGATGGATAGCAGAAGAATACAAAAATATATGTGTGACCTAGAAGGAACAATAAGCTGAGAACCAGAAGTTACAAAGATTGAATATCATATCACTATCAAGGCTTGCAAAAAATTATCCCAACCACAAAAGGCATAAACATCGTGTGATTTTCCATACACATAACACCAAACCCAGGAGTCTCTGAGAGAGCCAAACTAGCCATTCGAATATAAAAGAACAAAAGCACAGTGGGATGTTAAAGAAGGGTCGATGAAGCACTGGCGGATGAGTTTTCCAGAACACCGAAAAAAACATAAGCCATAAAAAAACCCTGCAATTTAGTGAGCAAAAAATGAGATGCTTCCACAACCAACTTGGAATAAGAGGCAACCAGAAGGTTAAGAGAAACCAAAAAATATTGTAGCTTAAATATATGAGCAGGAGAGCAAAGGGCCGACATAGATAATGCCCGAAGAAGAGAAATGAGAATCCCTTAAGTAGTACTTCCCTTCGACGAGGCAATATCCACAAGAGGAGGGAAGTGAGGTTCTTCATGGGGCTCAATAAGAGCATGTTGGATAAGCAACCGAACTGATTTATAAAGCTCATAGATGGGATCACAAACATAATTTCCAAACATGTGCCTGAGGATCCTGAATCGAACTTTGAATTCTTGTGGACAATCATTGATAAGGTCGTGGGACATGTTAGAACCTAATTTTTTCATAAAAACCCTATGATTTTTCTCCATTTAAATCCCATCATTTGCCTATCTTTCTCATAAAAAATTCACTTTCGCCATCCAAAATGCTAAAATTCATTATACCGCTCCTTTGATATTCACTCCTTATGTTATTTACCGCTATGTCACGGCCTCCTACAAAGGGGTCCATGGTATGGCGATGATGGATAAAGCACAGTCACATGACTGTTACCGCTACACCGCGTGCGGTCTTCAAACCGGTTGCGGTGGCGCGGTAAACAGTAAGCAGGGAGGAGGCGGCATCAAGATTGTTACTGTGCAACCGCGTGCGGTGGCGCGGTAAATGGCACGGCAGTAATGAAGACAGTCACCACAGTACCACCACCGGTCTACGAGGAGACCGCGGTGACCACGGTAAAGGTTGGGAAGCAACTGGCAGTCGAGAGTGGCTACCGCGGTACCGCTAGCGACCACAGTAGTGCAGTGAACAGTCAGGTGGTAGCGCAGCGGTCGATAAGCGGTTACCGCTATACCGTGATCGGCTAGAACGAAGATGGCGGTAGCACGGATAACTGTGGAGATAGCAGTGAATGTTAGTCACCGCGGAACCATCGAGGGTCACAACGATGCTCGCGGTTGAGCAGTAAGAAAGCAATAAGCACAAAAATAACTGTGGCGGTAGCGCGGTAGACAGGAAAGGTGACGAAGCGGCCAAAGTCAAACACCGCCACACCATAAGAAGACAAAATGTTGACTGTAGCTGAGCAGGTAAAATATAAAGTGAAACGAAGCCAGGAAAAGGTATTAAATTAAAATCAAATGTTGGATTATAGTTTAAAAAAATTAATTTTCCAATAAGGCAATGCAATTAAATGTTTTAATTTCTACCATGGAATGTAAACAATTATACCAAAACAAATGAAGGGTCATGACCCTTGGATTTCATGGTATAAATATTTTGTAAATTCTATTAACTTAAGAGATTTCTTGGAAAAACAACATAACTGTGATGAAAAATGATGAACAGTCCTTCTTGAAATAGGGTGTAATGGAGAAAATATATATACACTAGTGAAATCTTTTCTGAATTTGGTTGATGAGAAGTTATAATTTTTGAATTTCCTATCTGGTTATCTCCAATTAGAATTTTTTAAATCATTTAAACCAGGATAACAAGTATACTTATGATTTATCACAGTGCGTTTCTTCACTTTGTGTGATTTATTTAATAGGTGTCTGCAAATCATAACTAAATTCTTTTAGATAAGTCACAGTGATTTTAGGATTTTGGTTGGATGATTAAAAAAGAACCTGGTAGGAAAATATTCAAGCATAATTTATGCAAGCCATAAATTGGGTGAAATAATATGCTGGTCATAGAATTTCATACTTTAAATATGCCTAACAATTTGAATTAAGTTGGATAGGGAAACACCTTGAATCCTTGTTATTTTTGACTCCATTGCCCAACAGATAGAAAGCATTGATCTACCATATCCCAAAGGATAGAATTCATAACAAATGATATATTCAAAATCTTTCTTTTGTGTAGTAGGTTTAGTTGCAGACATTTTGTCTATCCACTCCTAATTGCCATTGTGGGTAGATTGTTTAGCAGTAAATACATTTTAAATCTGCATTTTTCACATAGGTTCACCCACCTAGGTTTAGCAGAACCTAAAGAGCAGAAGGTTCAATTGTGTAATTGGCCTTGTACGTTGTCCAAGAATGTTGTAAGGGCCTAGCAAAATCTTATGGTTGAAACCTGCATTTTTGAGAACCAACAGTTTGGCGACTCTATTGGGGACCATAATCTGAAAATAAGCCTTTGTCATAGAGTCAGTATTTTGTTGAAGACTCCGCTGGGAATAAAGAATTGCAGATTTTCTCACTTTTAGAAAGTGAGTGGCGACTCTAAATGAACAAATGTGTTGAAATTGATAAATTGGAATATACATAATAAAGAAATCACCCTAGAGTTCAGACTATCACAATTGCTCACAACATGCAGGGAAGAAGGTCTTTGTACAAAGATGGTGATGGTCCTAATGACAAAAGTAAATGGACTTAGAAGAATGATAAGGGTAAGAAATTATTTGATGACATGGGCCCATCAAACAAAAACAAAATATCAAAAGCACCATTGGAGACACACAATTCATATGGTACACTAGCAAATGAAAACAACCCTTCCAAAGAACCTCATACTCCTGAGGAACAGAGGAATCCCTTCTATCAACCAGATCCTAAGAAAGTTGAAGAGTTCATGGCTGAATGTGAAGCTGAAAGAGAAAGGAGACAGCTTGAATATGATCAGAAATCAGCACTTTTTGAGGATGGACTTGAATATGAAGCAGCATATAAGGAGAATTGTGAACTTATGGCTAGGGATGAAATAAATGCAAGATTGGAACATGAGAGACAAGAAGTGGAAAAAGCAAGAATAGAATATGAGCAAAGGCTCCAAGCAATCAGAGAACTTGAAGAGTTGAAATTGAGAAAAGCTCAGATCAATACTCAAATGGCTAATTTGCATAAATATGTGCCACCTCACAGGTAGGGGAACAATAATGCAGGCCCATCAAATTCCCCACAGGCCCACCAAAATCACCAGGGAATTGATGTAGACATCAAAACGCTCCACCACAACATCAAGGTGTTCAGCCACCTCCTTATCAGTAGCATGTACCCCCACAAGGTCAGCAATATGTGGCAAATAATAATCCATTGTACCAACATCAGCATTACCAAAATCCTCCTCCACAATATGCAACCATGATCAGGTAGTTTGACTTGGCTGGATTTCAAATATGTCCTTATCCTATGGACAACAGTTGGAGAAGTATTGTCCCAAAATTCACAGGAAGTAGTGCAATTATAGCTGAAGAACATTTAAGGAGTTTTAATGCTTTTGTGCAAGATTTGGATATGCAATATGAAGATGTGCAGATGAGGTTGTTTATGATGTCAATAATTGAAGACGCCGGAGATTGGTTTAATAGTCTGCCAACAGCTTCTATTGATTCTATTCATGTGTTTTATGAACAATTTCTTGAGCAGTATGGGAATCAATATGCACCTGAATTTGCATTGCACGAATTGGTGACTATTCAGAAGCATCAAAACGAGTCATCTTATGTTTTCAACCAGAGGTTTTCTAAATTGCATAATAAGATACCTCCTGGATCTAAATTGGTTGATCCTGCTGCATTGAGTATTTATTTAAAAGCTTTTGATCCTAAGACAGGATATGAGCTTAGGAACAGGGGTCCCAAAAATTTGGCTGAAGCTCAAAGGATAGCACTCACAATTGAAAATAATAGGAAAGCTGCAGCGATGATTGCCAAGAGGGATAACCCTAGTTCCCCAATATGATCCTCCAAATAAACAAGAAAGCACATATAGGAATGAAAGGCCAAGACTACATGACATGCCTTATAATACAAATTGGAGAAATGGAAAGCCAGTGATGGATGGGCCAAGAAATAAAGAGACACCTGACCCTTCGAAGAAAAGAGGGACATACATGGTTGATAATAGTCCTTGGTGTTCAGTTTGTGACTTGCCACATTCTTCAGAGCATTGTGTTGTAGCTCAGTTAGTGTCAAGAAAAGACATAGCAGAAAATAATAATGAAGAGGACCATAATATCTATTTGACTTCCCATACTATTCACTCTGTAGAGCAAGGGTATTCATCTTCAGAAGGAGGATATGAATATGATGTTGATCATCAAAAATATAATGTTCACATGGCAGAACAACAAGTTTTTTCTGATTATGAAAAAAGTGATGATGAACAAGGTCCCCCTACTACATCATATCAGCCTAATAGGGGAAGTATGAGGAGACCAACTGAGGAAGAAATTAAAATATTGACTATTACAGTAGTTGAGCTGGCTAAAAGCAAGTATCGGCTGAGGAATAGAACAGTGAATGAGAATGAAGGTGTTCCAAGAGGAATATTCTTGAAAGATAAAAAGATGTCCCATGAAATATCAAAAAAGACAAATGATGAGCACCCTGATAAAAAAGAACAAAAGTATGTTCCCAAAGAAGAAAATAAAGAATTCCCCAAAGACAAACAAAAGATAGATCAGACATTAAAAAGGGAGAAAGAGGAGAACAAAGGTGAACCAGCAAAGCAAAAGAAGGTGATCAGAGTTGAAGGTGCATCTTTTGATTTCATGCAAGCTTTATCCCAGGTAAAAATGTTTGTCCCATTACTCGAAATGATGAAAATTAAAGAGTATAGGGAAAGTGCTATTCAATTAATGTCTGGTGGGAGGAATCAAATTGTAAATTTTGAACAAAATGAGAATCTTGGAATTGCTAATAAGAAAGGAAAGATAAAAGTTTCAGAGGTTGGCCTAAATGATGCATTGATGAATACACCACAAATTGATTAATTTTTACTACCCTACTCATAAATGGTAAATCGGTAAGAAATTGCATGATAGATTTAGGTGCTTCTATGAATATTATGCCAGTAAGGGTAATGAAACAGCTTGGTATGTGGATAGATATTAAGGGTGGTAAGTGTTATGCCATGGATAGTAGGCATGTCCCAGTAGTGGGGATTATGAAGGATGTAGAAGTAAAATTATCAACCTACCCATAGGCAACCTATAATATTGATATAATTGTGATTGATGCACCTCCTCAGTTTGGAATGCTTTTGTCAAGACAATGGACTGCAACAGTTGAGGGTAATGTGCAGTTTGATTTATCATATGCCACAATACCAGTTAATGGTGAAGAAGTGAAATTGTATAGAGAACCAAGGATGAATCGGATTGTTGAATATGTTCCTCGAGAACAACTTAATTGCTTTTGTGATGTGGATTTAGGGAGTTTCAGAGTAGGATTGTCTCAGTCAGAATTAGTGAATACTCATCCAATTGATAAGCTTGTCTCTAGAAATCAGCAGGGTGTGTGGAAAATGTATTTTGATGGGGCATGCAATCAAGAAGGTAATGGAGTTGGGATAGTTTTCCTATCACCTGAAGGTACAACATTTAAATATTCATTTTTGTTGGCTTTTGAATGTACAAACAATTTGGTAGAGTATGAAGCCTTGTTGATTGGTTTGAACATGGTTGTCAAACATAAGATTAAGTTGTTGTTTGTCTTGGGAGATTCTGAGCTAGTTGTGTCACAAGTTAGATCAAAGTATGTTGCAAAGAACAAGAGGCTGAAACAATATAGAAGTGTTGTGTGGGATACAGTGGAACTATTTGATGCATTTTCAATTGATTGGATAGATAGATCTGAAAATTTAATGGCTGACTTTTTGGCTAATGTAGCCTTAAAGAAAGATGATATCACTTTGGCAGGAGTGTCTCGGGTTGAATTCAAAACAAGACCAGCAGTCCCTGACAACATATATAGTTGGAAAGTTTTTAATGATGATACTGACCTTTTGAAGTTTCTTCATTGTATAGATCAGTATGAGGCACAGGAGATTGATTTTAATGCTTTTGTGGAAGAAGTGGATGGGAAACAGACTGTATTTGGGAAGGAAGTTTTGCAACTTAAAACTAACAAGCTTCCCAAAGGGCTTGTGGCATTGGAAAGAGTGTATGATGTGAGCGATCGTTCTCTCATGAAGTAGACACCTATTAAGAAAGAAGATATTGAAGAAATAAATTTGGGAACTGAATTAGCACCAAAAAGGGTTTATATTGGAAATAAAATAAGCTCAACTATCAGGAGAATGTTGATTACATTGCTGAGAAAATACATGGCAAGTTTGAAGCTTTATGGCTTGGCCTTTTTGTGATAACTGGTAAAGGAGGTAAAGATTCTTATTTCCTGCAGAACATGTCTAGAGAGGAGCAAGAGTTGCCTGTACATGGGCAGGTCCTAAAGCATTTCTTCTCTTGAGGATCAACAGAGGGTTAAGGATTGCCAGTGCATGGACAATTCTTAATTACCCTCTTTAAGTTTTATTTTCCATGCACAATAGTTTAGGAATTTTGAAGGGTCTGGGTTTGCTAGTACATGGACATTCTTAGGAATTCCCTTTTTGAAAGCATTGTTTTCTTTCCATGTACAGTAGCTTAGGGTTGTTTTCACCTTCCATTTTCCACCTCCTTCACTCTTTCATTCCCTCCATCCTCCATTGCCTTCATTTTCTGGACCATTCATGTCCCGGTCTACTCTCCCAGTTGCATTCTGGATTCTAGCAGTGATTTGCTAAACCACTCATCCCCAACAGGAGCCACTGTTAGAACCTAATTTTTTCATAAAAACCCTATGATTTTTTTCCATTTAAATCCCATCATTTCCCTATCTTTCTCATAAAAAATTCACTTTCACCATCCAAAATGCTAAAATTCATTATACTGCTCCTTTAATATTCACTCCTTATGTTATTTGTCGCTATGTCGCGGCCTCCTACAAAGGGGCCCGCAGTATGGCGGTGATGGATAAAGCACAGTCACATGATTGTTACCTCTACATCACGCGCAGTCTTCAAACCGGCTGCGGTGGCGCAGTAAACAGTTAGCAAGGAGGAGGTGGCGTCAAGATTGTTATTGCGCAACCACGCACGATTAGCATAGTCACCACGATGGCGCGGTAAACGGCGTGGCAGCAGTGAAGACAGTCACTGCGGTACCGCCACCGCTCTACGAGGAGACCGCGGTGACCGTGGTAAAGGTTGGGAAGCAGTTGGCAAGCGAGGATGGCTACCAGGGTACCGCTAGCAGTCATGCCAGTGACCGCGGTAGTGCGGTGAACAGTCAGGTGGCAGCGTGGTGGTCGGTAAGCGATTACCGCTATACAGTGACCGGTTAAAACGAAGACAACCATAGCGCGGGTAACGGTGGAGATAGCAGTGAATGTTAGTCACCGCGGAACCGTCGGAGGTCACAACGATGCTCACGGTTGAGCAGTAAGAAAGCGATAAGCATGGAAATAACCGTGGCAGTAGCGCGGTAGACGGGAAAGGTGACGGAGCGGCCAAAGTCAAACACCGCCACACCGCAAGAAGATAAAATGTTGACCGCGACTAAGCGGGTAAAATATAAAGTGAAACGAAGGTAGGAAAAGGTATTAAATTAAAATCAAATGTTGGATTATAGTTTAAAACATTTAATTTGCCGATAAGGCAATGCAATTAAATGTTTTAATTTCTACCATGGAATGTAAACAGTTATACCAAAACAAATGAAGGGTCATGACCCTTGGATTTCATGGTATAAATATTTTGTAAATTCTGTTAACTTAAGAGATTTCTTGGAAAAACAACAGAACTGGGATGAAAAATGATGAACAACCCTTCTTGAAACAAGGTGTAATGGAGAAAATATATATACACTGGTGAAATCTTTTCTGAATTTGGTTGATGAGATGTTATAATTTTTGAATTTCCTATCTAGGTATCTCCAATTAGAAGTTTTTAAATCATTTAAATCAGGATAACAAGTATACTTATGATTTATCACAGTGCATTTCTTCACTTTGTGTGATTTATTTAATAGGTGTCTGCAAATCAGAGCTAAATTCTTTTAGATAATAAGTCACATTGATTTTAGGATTTTGGTTGGATGATTAAAGAAGAACTTGGTAGGAAAATATTCAAGCATAATTTATGCAAGCCATAAATTGGGTAAATAATATGTCGGTCATAAAATTTCATACTTTAAATATGCCTAACAATTTGAATTAAGTTGGATAGGGAAACACCTTGAATCCTTGTTATTTTTTACTCCATTTCCCAACAGATAGAAGGCACTGATCTGCCATATCCCAGAGGATAGAATTCATAACAAATGATATATTCAAAATCTTTCTTTTGTGTAGTAGGTTTAGTTGCAGTCATTTTGTCTATCCACTCCTAATTGCCATTGTTGATAGATTGTTTAGCAGGAAATACATTTTAAATCTGCATTTTTCACATAGGTTCACCCACCTAGGTCTAGCAGAACCTAAAAAGCAGAAGGTTCAATTGTGTAATTGGCCTTGTACTTTGTCCAAGAATGTTGTAAGGGCCTGGAAAACTCTTATGGTTGAAACCTTCATTTTTTAGAACCAACAGGACATGACACGAAGCAGCTTGAAAAGGCGACTATCAGTTAAGAGGTGTTGTTTGCAAATAACACCCCCGACCAAATTTGAGCCTTGGAGGATGTCATAGTTTTCCAAGGCTAGTTGCAGTGTGGAGAGAGGACAAACATGTGGCAACAAGTAAGTACCCACAAGAAACTTGACCATTTCAACACACCCCATTACATACATCAAATTTGAAACAAACTGTGATGCCATTCCATAAGAGCCATAGTATCCATATCCAACCAATCAAAACCTAAAACAACTTGTATGGCATCCATCACCTGTTTACATTTGAAGGAGAAAGCCCTCAATTTTTCCTCAGTAATCGACGAGTCAATACGAATTTTGTGAACTCTTGGCAGAACCAACACCCTAAAAAGATTATCCATTTCCAAACAAAAGACAAGTAGAAGATCCCAAGAGAAGAGTGAGCAAGAAACCATCAGAAGTTGGGTATAAATTAATGAAGTGGTCGCCATGATACCATGAGCAAAACCTTACACATGCTCGAGATAAGAATTCAATAAGTTCAGGCATGCCCAGTACTGTCAAAGAATACCAATGTTGCCAAGTGGAATGCTTTGGAAAAGAGGACGTTAGCAAAGGTCCTCCAAAATTGAATCTTTTTCACCAAAAGAGGGACATTGCAACTCTTTTCCGATGTCCGACAACAAGAGCGAGCTCTTGTGGTCGAACATTGAAAAGGGGAAGAGATAATTTTCAAAGTTTACCAAATTCAACCCCAATTCACGGACAATCGCCAAAAGGAAATTTAAGCTGGAACACAAAACTGACAATAAATGGCAATCCACGGAGATGCAAGATACCCTCGAGAATGTTTGTCCAAACAAGACAGGCTTGATTTTGAGACACCACCGAGGGACAACTCTCATTATCATAGTGTATATAGAATAAGAAGTCACATGTGCAAATATGATACAGGTACGCTCGGGTATGAAAGACAGCCTCTCCTAGACGCAGCATTTAAGATCAACCGCCAACATTTGAAGTCACCTCTATCAAGGAAAACATTAGAAAGAGGCAAGCAAACTGAAAAATTAAATGAACACCAATTATTGGGAATTGGAGCTGCGCCAACATTTATAAAAATTCTTCTTGCACTAGAAATAAATAAATTCTCCTTGTAGTAAAAGTTCCCAAGATAAAAGGCAAAATTAAGGGGTGAGATTCAAATTAGAAGCCCAACCAAAAACAACCCATGATGTGAGCAATCAAGAAGTGCTAGATTGAAACAAGAGAAATTAAGAAAGTCCCGACCATACATGGTCAATATGACAATAAGAGAAGAACTGGAGGAAAACCAATAATGCTTAAAGGACGGGGATGATGATAAATAGCCCTTTCTTTTTCAAAATTTCAAATAGAAAATGCATTTCCAAACTAAGAATACTCAAAATGATGTTAAATAATATTTTCTTTGAAGAGGAGAATGCATTCCTCAGCTGTGAATTCTTTAGAAGGTATATTCTCATCAATGGCTTTATTGGCTAAAAGATCTACAAAAAAATTGATCTCTCTTAAATAGTGTGAGATATGATAACTTGAGAATCCTTCGAGTTGATTTAAAATGTACGATAAAATATAATCCAAGTGCCAAGAAGTACTGCCGCAATTCTTCAACATCGAGATTGTTAACATTGAATCCCCTTTGATATAGAGATGAGAGATTGGATATTTTTTAGCAAGTTTGAGACCTAAACTTAAAGCTTTGAATTTTTCCACATTATCAGTACCATCTGGGATTAGTTTGCAAGCTGCACCAATGAAGGCTCCATTCCAATCTCTTAGGACTGCAACAATGCTTGATTTACCCAGATTGCCTCTAGAGGCTCCATCAAAATTCAGCTTAATGAAATTCCTGGGTGGAGGAGACCAAGATAAAGTATTTCTCTTGACTGAGGGAGACTTAGATGGAACATAACCAACTTTAGGGATCTTCAAAAATTTCCAATTTCTCAAAATAAAAGCATCCCAAGAAGAAAAGTGCTTACTTAGGTGTGCGTTTCTGAATAGTGATGAAAAAGTTACTTCAAAAATTGAAATCTCAATTCTTTGCAGGACCTGGGAAATAGTGGAAGGCTTTTTTATGAAGATTTTGTTGTTCCTTTCCAACCAAATGTTTCATATTAAAATGGAAGGACAGATCTCCCACAAGCATGAGAATGTGGAAGAGGGGAAGAGGGAAGGCCAAGAAAGGAAGTGGAGATGAATGGATTTGTGCAAAGGCTAGACCAACCAAGATTATTTAAAACCTAGCACCAATAATCATGGGAAAAATCATAATTTAGAAGAAGATGATTGGTGGACTCGAAAGCTTTCCCACACATAACACATGGAAAAAGATTACTTATGCCCAATCTGTCCAATCTCAAGCCTGTTAGAATTTTGTCTTTGATTGCGAGCCACATGAAAGCACCAAACTTAGGGAGAATGTGGGGACCCCAACAAAGTCTGGTTGGAATTGAGGTACTTTGTTTGCAATAGACAAGAGAGTTATACCCATCTTTTTCATTATATTGTCCTAATTTGGATTTTATCCAAACAATTTCATCTTGTTTGTTGGAGAGATATACCTGCCTCTTGGCAAGTTCAGCTTTTAATGAAATTTTTAAGTGAATGGGAACTTGCAGGAAGTCAGTCTTTCTATTTTCCAAGGCAGGGATTCAAAGGATCAATGTCAAAATAATCGCGGACCTTATGGCCCCATCTAATTTTTAATTCATATTCGATTTGATTCCAGTCACCAAGCAGTCGAAGGGGTTTTTGGCCATTCCAAGCATCGTCCCAGAAAAGGGCTTTTTCACCGTTATTAATCACCCAAGAGAGGTGAGGAAGAAGGACTACTCTACAAGAGGATATGAAGTTCCAGATTTTGGACCCTCGTGGGAGATGCTTTTGAGTGAATATCAAGGGAGTCCAAATATTTGTACCTCATTAGTTGACACCATTTGACATCAGGTTTAGCATAGATTTTCCAAACCAATTTAGCACCTAGTACTTTATTTTGAAGAAAAGTGTTTCTCAAACTTGCCCCTCCATTGTTTTTGGGTTCACAAATGGTATCCCACGCTACAAGAGGAAGCTTCCTTTTTGCGGTCACATTCTCCAACCAAAGAAAATCTCTGAAAACTTTATGTAATACATTTCCTTTACCTTTGGGGAGGCTTAATACTGACATCAGGTATATTGAAAGGGAACATAAAAATGATTTAAGCATGACCAATTTTCCCGTAAAAGAGATCCATTTTCATTTCCAAAGAGAAATTATGTTTGAAATAGAAGTAATCAATGTCCTGGAAATCATGTTTTTCCTTACCAGAAAAGAAAGGAATAACAAGGTATTTACAAGGAAGTGAGTAACTTTGAAAACCCAAAATTTAAGCAATTTTCTTTTAACCAAGGGATCAACATTCAAGAAGAAGATTTTTGATTTTACAGAATTACAGACCTGTCCCAAATGCAAACAATAATCTGATATGATCTTTTTAATAACCTTAGCCTCTTTTATTGTCACTTGTCCCAAAAGAAGTCTGCCATCAGCACAGAGAGTGGGAAATTGGATATGGGAAGGGTCAAACAGATATACCTTTCCAAAGTCTCACATTTCGAGCTTCAGTTATAGATCTGCTCAGACCTTCTGCCAATAGGATGAACACGGAAGGAGACAGGGGGTCCCCTTGCCTCACCCCTTGTGAGGGGGCAAAAAAACCATGAGGCAAGCCATTTATGATTATAGAAAATCTAGCCCAAGAGATGCATAAATGAATCCATTTACACCAACCAGGAGTAAAACCAAATTTCTTTAAGATAGCCATCAAAAATTCCCAATTTACCTTGCCATAGGCTTCAACATATCTAGCTTAAGATCCATTGTAGGAGATTTGTCAAGAATAACAAAATGAAGAACCTCGTGTACCAAGATTGCACCTTCTGGGGTGTCCTTCCCAGGAACGAACCCCCCTATTCTTTTGAAATAATCAAAGGGAGCACCTTAGCAAGTCTAGAAGTAATAGCTTTAGTGAAGATCTTGTATATTGAGTTACAAAGAGCTATTGGTCTGAAATCATTGAAGGAAGAAGGATCGGATTTTTTGGGGATGAGGGCAAGAAAAGTTGTGTTAAAATCCTTTAGAACATTCTTATTCCTTCTTGATTCTTCTAATGCTAGAAGAACATCAAGATCTACGACATCCCAACATTTTTGGAAAAAGAGAATCGTGAAGCCATCTGGTCCTAGAGCTTTTTCAGCTTCCATGGAAAACACCACTTTTTTGACCTCTTAAAGAGAAAATTTGGCCATCAGCATTTTATTATGTTATGCATTTAGCAACAATGGAATATTATTAATTACCCCATTATCTTCAAAAGAATTGTGGACATTTCCTAAAGACAAAAGGTTTTTAAAGAAGGAAACCGCTTACATGCCAATGTCTTTCTCTGCAATGAGAGTGGTACTTGAAGAGGACTGAATTGACATGATTTTATTTGATTGATGACATAATTTTGTCGGAGCATGAAAGAACTTTGTATTCTTGTCCCCTTCATTTAACCAAGTCTCCCTAGATTTATGTCTCCAACAACATTCCTCTCAAGCAAGAGTTTCTTCTAAATCTGCTTTTAATTTTTTCTCTTGATCATAAAGGGTGTTGGCCATTCCCTTTTTAATAACCTTGTCATATACCTCAGAAAGTGTAGATTCAATTCAGAGCTTTTCAGAAAAGATGTTTTTAAAGTGCTTCATATTCCAATCCTTTATTTTGTTCTTCAGGTATTGTAATTTTTTGCTTAATTGGAACATTCTTGTTCCTTCAATAAAGGGGCAGTTCAACCACTAGTCTCTAACTAGGCCAATAAAATTAGCATCTCTAAACCACATAGCTTCCAACTTGAAAGGACTTTTAACAGGTCCCCTATCTTCGAAAATTGAGAGGGAAATTGGGAAATGGTATGAGCCTGGTAAAGTGTCAATAATTGAGACAAAATCCCAGGGGCAGCAAGCCAATTTTTCGATAGTAAAAAACAGTCAAGCTTTTCAGCTATCTGAGAAAAATTCTTCCATTTATTTGTCCAAGTGTATGTGCCATTTTTGATAGGACAATCATATAATTTGTTGGACAAGATAAAATTGTTAAAACCATCCATCATTACTGCTACAGGTATTATTCCTCCATTTTTTCAAATGAGTTTAAGATTTCATTAAAGTCCCCCACAAAAAATTTAAAATCACGTTATTCAGATGCAAAACTTGAGGAAATTTGTCTCCAGGTCTTCCTTTTCCCAGCTATGGTACATGGGCCATAAATATTATAAATAAAAAAAGGGGTATTTTTTTTCAGACACTAGGCTAAAACTTTTATCCAATTTGGTTTGATTTCAAAAATGATCAATTCTCAGATAAATTTTGTTCCAAAGGGTGAGGAGACCCCCCGAGGCACCCAGAGCAGGTGAGACAACCAGGTCCCAATCGCTCCAAGAGCTAGAAATTTCATTACCATATTGACATGATAGTTTTGTTTACTGAAGCATTATGATGTCTGAAAGTGTTCCAAACAGCTGATGCTTTATCATGCGTCTTTTTTTAGGGGCGTTTAAGTCCCTAACATTCTAGGAAAGAATCTTCATTGTGCCCAAGGAGATAGTCCCTCCTATTTCTAATGATTCTTTGTGAAGATCTATACCCTGCAGTGGAATCACACTACAAACATTGGGGGGAGGTGCTTGTCCCATCATTTTTCTTGGAGGCTGAGCGGAGGTTCATTTCCAGGGTAGACTAAAGACCTGCAGCTATTTCCAAGTTTTTCTTCTCCTTATTGGATTTACGACCACGTTTATTTTGCAGAGAGGTAAAATGCTTGAAATTTATATTAGATTGAAAAATGGGGGGAAAGGAAAGGGGGTCCGAAGCAACAGAAGAATAAGGAGGGGGGAGAAGGCAACATCAATGAAATTCAACTTTCTTTTAGAAGTAGATCGGGTGATAGGAAGTGTAGGGGACTTGGTAGTCAAATCATGTTCCCCCAGACTTCATCTATTATTTCTTCGATGAGACCTTCAGCTACCTTGATCATTGCATCGTTAACAAACTTCAACAATTCATCCTCTGAAACATTGAGAAGGTTATCGAAATGTTTAATATCACTTTTAGAGGGAGCAAAAACCCCATCGAGGGTCTGAGAAGAACAAGCATGGGCCAAATGGAGAGAATTTTCTACATTTTCCTTAAAGGTTCCTAAAGAAGAGGGTTCAACTTCAATATTTGTAATGGGAGGAGAATGCCCAGCCTGTTCACATTCAAGCTTGTGATTAATGTCCTTTTTGTTTTTGAAATGATTTTGTTGGTTTGAAGAAGGGTGGAGGGGTGACAAAAATGAGAACTACAAAAGGGTTTATTCATGCTCATAACCCCAAATAAGGCAGACAAATCCATCAGATCTACTCTGGAAAAGATATCTGAGTCAACAATTATGTTAGCCTCTTTCCAAATGGAATTTTCCCATTTAATCTGTTGGATCCACTCTCCTTTGTTAGTAGAGAGACGAATCTTATGTGGGAGGGAGGAGGATTTATTGACCAAAGCCCAAACCCTAATAATGGGTTTTCCATTCGTGATTAGGAATTCACTCTTGAGGAAATCCCCAAACTGAATTACAATTTGTTTAACAGAAGAGGAGTCAAAGAATTCAACATGGAGAAAGGGTAAAGAAAAGTAGACAATATATTATATTATATTATAATACAATAAATTATTGTATTATAATATAATATAATATATAATATGATATTACAAATATTGTATATTATAAATATATATTACCGTTATATATGGTTTGATATGTACCGTCCCTTAGCAATAAGGGATGGAGCGAACCCGACCTATTTTTAAAAACAATGTAAATCAAAAAAAATATGTGTTTCGTCTATGTTAAAAAAAAGGGAGGTCAAGACTCATTTTTACCTGCCTTATTTATATATATTAAAATATAAAATATATTATTTAACATATATAAAATATATGATTTGTATATATTATATTATATCATTTTATAATATTATTATATTTTTATTTTATTGTTTTTGGAAAGCACTACCTAAGGGGTAGCTCCCTATATTCATAAACAAAATAGTTACATCTTGGTGCAAAAGCTTTTACATTCAGTGGTACAGATAGCCCACACCATCTACAATATCTAGCAGCCTAACAACTACATTATGATTTATGAGATCAGGATTTTCCTCTAGAAACTTGATAAATTCACTAACAGTGTATTTATGCTCCACACCTTTCTTGAAGAGCTTCCATGCTTTCTGCAGCTTCTGCTTTTTCTTCTCCTTATTCAAGTCCAATACACTAGCCACCAGTCCAGAGTCAGGCGAAATCGAAACGTCGTCTATTACAGTCATGATCAGATGTTTAAGCTCCCTATGAACATATTGATTGGCCGCACGAATTCCCCAAAGTGTGAAGCCAAAAACTTGGACGTAGGTAGTAAAGAATCCGTCAAGTACCAAACCATCATGCTTGTGCCCCGCCTCACCCCCGCCCAGAAATCTTCTCCAATCACCTTCTTAATGGCGCTCCAGTCCTTCTCATTCCCCTTCTGAAAGCTGAAAGAAATTTGCTCCTCACTTGATTCATTGAGCGGTTCATTGCAGCCTTCCTTCTAACATCTACAAACGACCTCGAAATGCGACGCCATAGCTCTTATTTCCAACTCAACCATACAACATCAGGGGGCATATGAGGCTTAAATAGATCCTGGCCAACTTCCAACGTCTTCCAACGACATTTCAAAAAAGATCATCGAATCACATTCCTGCCAGTTCCAGCCATTCACAAGTAACGTAGTGTCATTTCACTTGAAATACAGGGGCATAGTAATCACCGAAGTACCAATAATCACCCAACTTAGGCCAAAGAGTCAAAAATTCCCTACCGCCATATCGAATCTCAGGCGCCCCAAGCATCGAAGACTCGAAACCGTAACTAGAATCTCTGCCAAATGAGATTCAAAAGTATTGTGAGAAACAAAAAACTTTATCTTGAGGATTCCGGACCATGCTGAAGATCACATGATTCACATTGTCGCCATGATAATATTATTATATTAATATATATAACATTATATTATAATGTAATATAATATAATATATTGTATTATAATGTAATATAATAAATTATATTACATTATAATACAATATATTATAATATAATACTATAAATATAATATAATATGTATTATATTATATTATATTATATTATATTTTAATATTATAATATAATATTATATTATATAATATATATTACTTTTTATATATGGTTTGGTCTGTGTCGTCCCTTAGGAATAAGGGATGGGGCTGACCAACCTATTTTAAAAAACAATCTAAAACATAACAAATATCCTTTCAAAACGAATTTTTATTTCCTCGGTGTTAAAAAAAAAGGGAGGATGAGGCTCATTTTTACCTGCTCTATCCTTTACTGCTCGAGGAAAAGCAAGCAAATGACTCAGATATCCGCTTGCAAGTGCATTTCATTCCCAAAATCACCCTAATCAAAGGTATGTTGGATTTTTAATGTTTTTTTTTTTCAAATTTTTTGTTTTTGCATTATTTTGAAGAATTTTAGTGCAAAAATAGGTTTTTGAATACACATATTAGTTTGCATTAAAAAAATTGTTAATTTTTAAAAATTTCAACATCAAATAGGTTTAACAATGGCTGAGAATCCCAACCATGGTCTAGACGAAACCTTGTCCAGTCGAATCCTCCTCCACCACCAACTTCTCCATTACAAAATGTACCCACTATCCATGAAGCTATTTGTGGCAATATAAATGAATTGAGAAACATATGTCGAATATACGAGACGCACCCTCACCTGTCTGATATGAAAACCACATTAGAAATAATAATTTTCAATGTTGAAACTCTCACAAACCAACATATTAGGTTTGTAGAGTGGCGAGAGTCCATGAGGCAACATTATGCCAAAGGCTTATCGTATGATGAAGTAAAGGAGCTTACCATTACGAAAGCCCAATTAGCACAACTATTTATCAATGCCAAAACTAGACAACCTGTTCATGTGCGCAAGCCTAAATATTCGATTAAATGGTGCACACATCGAGGTATCCTAGATAATTTTTGGCAACATTGGTGGATGGTTTTGATAAACCACCCAACAACAATCTTGATGTCCCACAATATTTTCTATAAAACCATATGGTGAGTTTGTCCTAGGTAAGCATGTCAACTACTTTGATATGGGAGATTTTCAAGGTGTGGCTAGAGGAATGCCTCGGGATAGACCCGGGGCACATCGAGTAACCCCACTTCTTCTTGCTCGGTGTATTGCTTCCCCACCTCCAATACCTTACCCAAAGATTGTTGCAAATGCCTGGGCAATCAAAATATTTTGTTCATACATGCTTTGAGTGACCATTTGATCACATAGAACTCACATTTTGCACAGTCGCGTGATGGTGATACATTTGTTGCATCAGTTGTTATTGGTATACCCTCCTTTTTGCCACATATTTGTGTGCCCCATTACTACATTATGTGCCACCATATATGTTTGGGTCCTCTTCTATAGTCTACTGAGGCTCCAATGAACACATCTAACTATGAGGTTCATCATATGTCGGATGTAGGAGATGAGAGCACAAAGAGGAGCATTTCTAGGAGAGACATCGGGTGCGAGAGATGATGTGGATACACTGGTAAGAATTAGGATGCTCCCTCCTTCCCTCCATCCCTCCCTCCCACTCACTCTCCCTCTCTCAAGTCTCTTCCTCCCACCCTAACTAGATAACTCTCTCTCCCTCTTAGGTCTCTCTCTGGTCTCCCTCTCCCTCTCCCTCTCCCTCTCAAGTATATCTCCCTCTTAGGTCTCTCTCTCTCTCTCTTAGGTGTCTCCCTCCCACCCTAACTAGATAGCTCCATCTCTCCCTCTTTGTCTCTCCCTCTCTCCCTCTCAAGTATCTCTCTCTCAAGTCTCCCTCTCAAGTCTTTCTCTCTCTCCCTCTCAAGTAGATCTCTCTCTTTGGTCTCTCCCTCCCACCCTATCTAGATAACTCTCTCTCCCTCTCAAGTCTCTCAAGTATCTCTCACTCTCTCCCTCTCAGGTCTCTCTCACTCTCTCCCTCTTAGGTCTCTCTTTCTTAGGTGTCTCCCTCCCACCCTAACTAGATAATTCTCTCTCTCTCTCTCTCTCTCTCTCTCTCTGGTCTCTCCCTCCCACCCTACCTACACAACTCTCTCTCACTCCAACCCCTATCTCCCACTCCCTCTCTCTCCCTCTCTCTATCCCTTCCACTCCCCCCCTCTCTTAGGTCTCTCCCTCAAGCACCCTACCTAGATAACTCTCTCTCTGGTATCTCCCACTCCCACTCCCTCTCTCTCTCTCCCTCTCTCTCTCTCCCTCTCTCTCAGGTCTCTCCCTCCAAATATCCCTCCCACCCTAGCTAAATAACTCTCTATCTCTCCCTCTTACCTCTCTCTCTCTCTCTTTCTTTGGTTTCTCTCTCCCACCCTACCTAGATAACTCTCTGTCTCATGTCTCTCCCTCCCACCCTAACTAGATAACTCACCCTCTCTCTCAGGTCTCCCTCTCCCTCTATCCCTCCAACCCCCCTCTCTCTCAAGTCTATCCCTCTCACCCTCTCTCTATTGGGTCCCTTGCATCCTCTGTCCCTCCCACCCTCTCTCTCTCTGGTTTCTCCCTCCCACCTACCCAGGTAACTCTCTCTCCTACCCTAGCCTAGATAACTTTATCTCCCTCTCTCTCAAGTCTCTTCCACCCTACCTAGATA
>CM021106.1:602080602-602130529 GCA_007115665.2 Sequoiadendron giganteum | reverse complement strand
CTCTCTCTCTCTCTCTCTCTCTCTCTCTCTCTCTCTCTCTCTCTCTCCAACCCCCTCCCTCTCTCAGGATGCTCCCTCCCTCTATCCCTCCAACTCCCCTATCTCTCCCAAGTCTCTCTCTCCCACCCTAACTATATAACTCCCCCTCTCTCTCTCAAGTCTCTCCCTCCTTCTATCCCTTCCACCCCCTCTCTCTCATGTCTCTCCCTCAATCTATCCCTCCCACCCTCTCTCTCTCTTGGGTCTCTCGCTCCCTCTATCCCTCTTACCCTACCTAGACAACTCTCTCTCAGGTTTGTCCCTCCCTCTATCCCTCCCAAACCCCTCTCTCTCAAGTTTCTCTCTCCCACCCTAGCCTAGATAACTCTCTCCCTCTCTCTCAAGTCTCTTCTTCCCACCCTACCTAGATAACTCTCTATCACTCCCTCTCTCTGTATATCCCTTCCTCTCTCAGGTCTCTCCCTCTATCTATCCCTCCCACCCTTCCTAGATAATCTCTCTCTCTCTCTCTCTCTCTCTCCCACCAGGTACCTAAATAAATCTCTCTCCCCCTCTCTCTATCTCACTATATATGTAGTATATAATATATATTACATAATACTAATATAATATTAAATATTTAATATAGATATAATATATAATATATACTATATATAGAATATAATATATAATACATAATAATATATTATATAATATATAATACTTAATATATAATATATAATATATGATATATGATATATGATATATTAGTATATAGTATATATTAATATATTATATATATTATCTATTATGAATAATAACACGTAATATTATAAATAATGCACGTAACAAATATTTGTTACAAACAGATATCCATTACAAATAGATATTTGTTTCCGTTTCTAATGGATATCTGTTTTTTCTGACAAAATTAGTAGGCTCAGGATTTGCTTCGGGATTGCCTTGGGATTTGGCTTGGGGGTGTCATACCTGGAAAGTCAACTGAAAAAACGTGTTTACAAAATTTCCTTAGTTTTCCAAAGTTCGCCCTTGTGGCTGACAACCTTTTTTATCCGGATTTGATGAAATGAAAAGAGTTTATTGAACAAATTGTCATTTTTTCACCAATATAAGATATGTCTTATTTTGAATTTAATAGATAATTATTATTAATTTTCTACATACATTACAACTAAAGTTTTGATTGATAGACTAATTGAAAAGCTTTTATAATTTTCAAACTATTTCACATTTTTTGAATCTGAAAGATGTGTAACATTCTATGTTTCTCATACTATTCGATAAAAAAATGAGTTTCATAAATTTTTGACCAAGTTATGGTGGTCAGACAAACACATTTTAATAATTTTGAAATGTTCTCATAAAAAAAATCATAACTAATTATTACTTGCTAAAAAATTACAAAATAATGTGGTACATCTAAGCATGTGTCCTCTACTTATATTGAAGGTTTCAGAAAAAAAATATTATTTTTTTCTTGTACTTAGGTTGGTCAGACATACACTTGTTTTTTATCTTTTTCCTAAAAATTTAGTACTACTGCATTGAAATTTCAAATTTTCACAAAATAGATTTACTTTTTTTTCAAAAAAGGAGTAGTAGCTTAGAAACTACATTCAATTTGCTACAAGTTTTGTTGTTATATATTTTTCAAATTATGTTAGTAACCTATTCAATTTTTTATGTCAAGTTGCCTAACTCTATATTTCTAAATTTTCATTGCCACTTAGGGACCTAGTTTGGACCCCCATGATCTTGCACTGACCCATTTTTGCTTTGTGGATTTCAACTTGACGTCCAGATATCCTTCCTTCCATTTGGACATCTCGTCATGGTATTCAATCTCACACCTTTTTTTCTGCATCATCTCCAATACATTTCATCCACTCATTTCACTATTCTTGTATAATTTCAAAGTGCATCTAGATCTCCATTCCAATGTGTAGTTCCAATATCTTGTTATGCAAGGAAATATTACATCTCCCTTTCTCGCCTCCAATTCATTGGACTTATATATCTCTTCTAGATGGTTCCTTGTACTCACCGCATCTTCCTAGAAGCACCATTAATGTCTGATTTGACTCTTGCACCTACCAAATTAGTCTTTACCACCCAAAAATCATTGTTCATCCCAAGAGTGAATCCAAGTTCAAAATCAACAATGGATAACAAAGAACGAATACCACTATGAATGTGGTGGTTGAGATCGCATATGCAAGTGATCTTTAAGCCAACTCTAGGCCACCATTTTACTAGACTTTGTGGGATTACAACTTGTTCCACATATAGCATTAACAAGATTTAGTTCTTTGTTGAAATACTACAAAGGTTCAACAACTAAGCAAAATGCTATAAATACCAATTCATTTGACAAAACAACAATTGGTCATTTCTCATTTCCACATGACTACTATGTTGAAGACCTTTTAGGGTTCCCATTTTTGCACATCTAGTCCCCTATTGAACAACTCATTTTGCAAATCATGAAGAGGTGGCTTATTTGTAGAAGATTTTTTAACTGAATGTCTCCTTAGCCTTTTGTAGATCTTAAGGGAAACTTATAAGCAAATAAGTGACAAGTTCTTAGCTTAGGGTTTTCTCTTACCACATTTGCTAGATTTTTGCACATCTAGTCCCCTATCGAACAACTCATTTTGCAAATCATGAAGAGGTGGCTTATTTGTAGAAGATTTTTTAACTAAATGTCTCCTTAGCCTTTTGTAGATCTCAAGGGAAACTTATAAGCAAATAAGTGACAAGTTCTTAGCTTAGGGTTTTCTCTTACCACGTTTGCTAGTATGAATGTAATAGATATTAGATGAATGTCACAACATTCTAAATCATTATTTATTGTTATTTTCAATAATGCATATGGATTTATGGAGTTTGAAGGATTATTAAGCATGTTGACTTCTTCATATCACATCTCTTTTGTCATTTATGTTTTGTGTCTTCTCGTAACTGCAACATTGTAACCCAACATAAGGCACCAATATTGGAAGTGTGTGACCCTCCATACACCTAAAATGAACAATGCTTTAACCAGTTTTTAGAAGTAGGATTGTTAGCTTGCATGCACTTCGTGGTTTGCTATTTTAACCAAGGAAACATCTATAACAAACTTGAAGGATTTTACTTTAAGAGAACCATGTCTTGCATGCCCACATCTTGTACTTATGCAATTATGTCTTCGTTAGCTTAATGGAGGTTATATGTGCTCATTATTTTAGTTCTTGATTTAATGACAGCTTTTGGGACCAAGTGTATATTGGATACTACTGCAAGTTTGTTTATTTGTCTATGTTTAGATGTGTTCAATCCTCGTAACAATGCCTATAGGAATACCCTCCTAGGTCTAGCTAAGCCCGAAGTGAATGAGAGCTTATCTACCCAACAAGTGATCAAGCATTACTTACATTTTGTTGATGAGATAATCTATCCCCTTCCAGGAACAACATATTATGCCATGACGAAGAATTGAAATAAGATAAATTTATAATTTATTGAACATAGATTATTAATACTAATATATAGGGCATGTATTTTCATAGCAATTTATTATTGCATATTTTATTTGTTTTATTTGTTTAATCTAGGTTAATTATAATTTATAATAATGTTATGCCCAAAATAACCTTTTTGTATATATCCATTAGTATTTTCTCTATATTTTTATTTTTTTCCTCATGCATCAAACAAAGACCTTTATGATTGATAAAAGATCTTCACTAGAAAATAGAAAAATAATAATATTAATTAAACAAAATATATAATGAGGCAAGAGCCTTGGCTCAATTGGCTAAAGCATCTTGTTGTAGGCAAGAGATCGTGAGGTCCAATCTCCCCCTGTCCTCATGGTACCAGAGGGTGTCACGTGAAAAAAGTTTACCATGTGCATTGCAATTTATAGGGGGCTACTTGATTCCTCCATATATATATATATATATATATATATATATATATATATATATATCGAAAGCTTACTTTGAGGGCTATGATCCTACAAAATCTTACTTCTAATGGTTTGAACCTTGCTTTGAAGCATGAATTTCTTTTAAATATTAGGTGAGCAAAAAGGGAGTACCATAAAGACTATCAAATGAAGGGACCTTTGATTCAAAGGAACCTTCATTTGAAGGTCCCTTCTTAAAAGGACAATATGCAACATTTACAAATGGACAAAAACCTTTCATTTGAAGCCTATATACATGTTAGAGGCAATTTGCCTTGAAATTCAACGATTGTTGTCTTCCAAAAAAAATTGGTTGTTGTCTTCCAAAAATAAATCATGTCCCTCTTGTGGGACACTATTGTGGGATCACTCCCCTATGAGGTGCAAGCACAAACATATATATTGGCTTAGCTGGAAGTAAAGTAATAAGATTGTATTCCAAAAGTTGTTCTCATACAACATGTAGAGCCTACTCCAATGTAGTGAATTCTCTAAATCGCTTTGGTTTGATATGTGCATAATGATCGACATTAGGTATGTCATTACCCCCATTATCCAAATGTGATAATGTTGCCAACTCATGAACATAAGGAGGAGTGTCGGATATATGTTGATATAAAATAGGGTCTTCCAATAAAGCACATTCACATTTACATACACTAGCACACAATTCTGAAAATGAATTATAAGGCTTGCCAAAGAATTATCTTTTAATGAGTGGAAATAACCTATTAATAAATATATGTTGAAGTTCATCCTCCTAGAACGTAAACTTCAAATTAGTAGTCAAAGCTTGAAAACAAAAATTATAATCGTTAGTTATTGCATGTTCTTCTTGCTTGCAACCAATGACTTGTGTGTAGATTTCTTAGGCTCAATGTTGTAATGAAAATGTTTCATGAAAAAATTAGCCAAATCCTTCAAGGATGTGACAAAAGAATGAGGCAATGAATAAAACCATATAAATGCATGGCCACTCAAGCTTGTTGGAAACAATTTAACTTATCCTCATGAAAATAAGTGATGCATCTAGTTTGGAAAATTCTTAGATAAAGAAATCAAATACCTTTACCATCATTCTTTGTAAAACAAGGTGTCACAAATCTACTTAGTGAAGAATAAACCAAAATTTCATATACTAAAGTAATTATTCCATATTTCACTAGTATCATAGTTTTATTCAAATCTTTGCTCATAAGCATCAACACAACTTTCTAGATGGTCAATCTTACTAATAAGGAAACTCAAATAAGGTGAAATGTCACTCTTAAACCTTAACATATCTCATATCCATGTGTATGCATGTCATGGGTAAGAGTGGGGAAGGATGGGAAAGATGTATCATTATGTTTGCTCAATAGAACGTGAATATGAATGTCCTTCATAATCACTCAAAGACACATCATAAGAAAGCATAAAAAGATCCAAAGGAGAGACCTCATGGACATCAAAACATGGTTTATCATATTGATGAATAGAAAAATCAATGGGATCCACTAGTGGAAGGACCGCTAGAATGTGAAAAATGAGGATCGTAAAAAAAAGGCTCTAGACCATTAGTAAAGTAATCGATGAAAACACATGACAAGGCATTAAATGATGTATAATAATTATGATATCAATCAAACCATTGTTTAGCCTTATCAATCACCAAATACATGCATCAAAGTAGTATCATCATGTGTATATACATAATACAAGGATAAGAAGAATTTAACATGTAAATTACATCTCCATTATTATTAAATGATTGTCATAAGGGAGTTAAAAATAATGTGCCATAAAACAAATCACCATGAATCAAAGTCACCTACCTCATCATGAGAAGAGAAAAGAAGTAACCATATGGTCCACACCAATTATGTCATTAATAAACCATGTGCAAAAAGATACAGAAGGACTAGCAACCTCATGTGAAGATGAAATATGTTTGTCTACACTACTAAACTTCTCAAGGAAAGATGAATCATGAGAACTATGTGGAGGAGAATCCATATATGTGCAATATATGTACAAGAAAGGCTATCAAGAAATGAAGAGATATGTTCACAAGGTACATCACATGAAGTAGTAGTTAAGTCACTGCCATAGGCCACAAAAGAAGTTCCACCATGAAACATAGTTACATAGGAAGTACAAGGAATTATTGATGATAAAGACTAATAACATGTGCACAAGGAATAGTGAGTGGGTAGGAATCAAATAAAGATCAAGCAATATAAACCCAAAACCCTAATAAAGATATATCAACGATCCACAAATAAGAGTGAATTGAACTCCTAATCAAATATAATATAAGGTGAATTCAATCAAAAAATCAAATCTAAAAACCTTAATGAAAGAAGGATCAACCCTTACGTTAAAACCCTAGGTCATGTAAGAATGTCAAGTTCACCAAATAATATAGGGGAATAAATCACACTTACATAAATAACTAGGCTAACTAACTAAATAAAATAATTAAATAACTAATCAAACTAGATTTAATAATTGATCAATTGCGTGCTATGTTTTGATTCAAATTTACAACTACAAAACTAATCTGATTCACAAAATTGAACCAAGACCCACAAGAGTGAATTGTAATGAACAAATGACAATAGAAAATTCGTCTTTGCTCCATGTACTTGTGCCTAAAGTGTTGTCTACAAACACCATTTAAAAAAATTTACAAGCAAGGGTCATGCTCTCCTTAATTAAGCCCTTAGGAAAACTAATTCATGGCAATAAACCAAGATTGAAGACAAGAAGCAAGAATGCAATATGCCAAGGATGATGATGCTCTATGATTCCACTATTATGCTCTCATGTGAATATTCTTCTAATGATTCTTAGGGGTATCAAATTAAGCAATGAATGTCCTTAAATACAAGAAGATAACACAAAAATCAACACCAATAAGTGCTATGTCAGCTCACAATATCTATTAGGAGGGAATTAATAAGCTCCAATTTTGAATTTTAAATTTTGAAACTCAAATCCATTTGCATGTAAATGGGCTAGGCTAACTCTACACCTACAAATCTGATCTCAGATGGAAAATAAGAGATCTTATGATTAGGACCAATTTATAAGAATGAATGATGATGAGGCCAAGATAGGGTAAAGTAGGGTAAGGTCATAAGACGAGTTTTATGCAAAAATATGTCACTTGTAGATTTGTTATTGCATAATGGATATTCTAATGAAGTGGGCCCAAAACATAGAAGATAAAAAAAAAATAGTATGTAATTTTCACCATTACACATATGATCAAATTTCTATTTTATTATCTTGTGCTTCTAAATTTTCCATTATCTCATAATCATCAATACTTTAATGTTTTAAAATAATGTGGTTTCTTGGCATGGTTCTTATACTACTAATTAATTCTTTTACTAGTTTGGATCGAATTTCTATGCATAAGAGTCTCTAACCTTTCCATAATCTAATCTAGTTTCATTTTATATTTAATTGCATTTTATTTGCTAAATATGTACATTCATCATACATTTCATAAGTTGGATATTTTGTTTGAGGCCACACTCACCCTCTTAATTTATTTTATGCGTGCACAAACTATATTTCACTTGGTGGATATGTGTGGTCGCTGCAATTCATTACGATGTCAACTTACATGCAATTGCTCCGTTTCACTTTGCAATTATGTGATTACGGTACCACATTAACTACTTTCATTTGTTGTCTTTGCATTTGCTAAATTAGTCTTGGTAGACATGTGACCTTCAATGCCATGCACGCATTTTTAATGATGCTGCTTCAAATTGGTTTTTTTTTTTTGTTTAAATTCAAACAACAAATGTAATTAATGATTGTAGGTCGCATGATTGTGGTTATCCTTGATTGTGTATATTCATCTTGGTGGATAGGAAAAAAGTTGGTGATTTCTATCCATAGACGAAATACAAAGGCTACCAAATAAAGACGAAAAGGTAATCTGAATGGAAAAGATGAATTGGATGCATCGTGCCTACACCCTTGTCTAGAACGTGCTCCTTGCCATTGCGGGCTATAGTTTTATTCTCCAAAACGGTTACTCCTAATTTGATTATGCAACAATTGCCCCTACCTCATATATGATCTTCTCTAGATCAATTGAACCATCACCCGGATCGATTGAACAGTGGTGTACAAACCTCACCTTGTATATTTCGTTGGTATGGTGGACCCCTGTGCCAATTGAAATCATTTTACCTACAATGCCATGCGTGCATTTTCATGATGATGCTTCAAATCTCACAACCAAGTTTACATATTTTATAAAAAATAAACAATAAATATCCTTGATTATGTATGTACATATTTTCCAAAATCTAGGCAACTAAATTTTATCAAAATTTTGGTTTGAGCAGTTATCCTTAACCAAATATATTAATATTTTCCAAAATCTTGGCAACTAAATTTGATCAAGAGTTTAGTTCGAGCCGGTGTCTTTGATTATGTATATTAATATTTTCCAAAATCTTGGTAACTAAATTTGATGAAGAATTTGGCTCAAGTTTTAGGCTTGTACATTGTGCAAGAGTCCATATTCATAATGGTACTATAAGTAAAGGTAAACTAATCAACATTTAGTGTTAGATGCCTTCAGTCTCAATTATCTTGTACTCCATAACCTTACACTTATGCGTATCAATCTCTTTATTCTTTCAAACTTCAATACAACTTATCATGTGTAATGTTTTCATACACACCCAATAATCATGAATTTGATTATAACTGCAATAATGGTTTAGGTGGTAAACGATCTGTATTAAGTGATATGGCTAGGCAGTGTCACGGCTGTCACCCTGTATTAATGAAATTAGTAATTACTTGATGGGATGAATCAAGATATGTATATCACATGTTTTTGGGGGATGGCCAATGTACAGGCCTCCATTGACACAAAATTCTCCTGCAAATTAGTCCTCTGATTTAGGCTTATATTGCATGTCTTGGTATGCTTGACTTTCGAAACCTCAAATTTTCCTAGTTAATGTTTCCCTTTTTTTGGAGGACAAACCTCAAGAGACACTCTCATTCAAGACTTACATTCTTGTAACAAGTTCCCATGGTCATAAAGACCTCAAGAACGTTCAGTTCTTTGATCAATCTCTTTATTCTTTCCTATCCTCTATTTCAAACTTCAATATTTTTCATGTGGAATGTTTACAAACACTCTTAATAAATGTAAATTTGCATGTTGTAACTGCAATAATGATTTCAGTGACTAGTGGTCTTTATTAAGTGATATGGCTAGGCAGTATTGTGGTCCTCACCCTACATTAATGGAATTACTTAATGTGATGAAACAAAAGTTGTATCATGTGTTTTGGGGCAATGGCCAATGCACAGGCCTGCATTGACTCAAAATTCTCCTTCAAATTAGTATTTTTATTGAGGATTATATTGCATTTTTCTGCTATGGTTGTCTTGGTATGCTAGACTGTTGAAACCTTTTTAAATTTTCCTAATTAGTGTTTCCATTTGTTGGAGAACAAACCTTAGGGATATTCATCAGTCAAGACTTACAATGTTGTAACAAGCATCCATAGTCATGGAAACCTTAAGAATGTCCATTTTCATGCCCATAACCCATAGGAGAAAGAGAGTTAACGTGTAACTAAATCCCATTATAGGAATTTGTCACTGTAAAAAATGGCTTTTAAATCAAGAGTATCATAGTAGGCAGTAGAGAAGAGACTTGTGAATCAAACTGCAGTAGTAAAGACCTAAGAACCAAAGTTGGGTGTCAACAAGGAAAACATAGCTTCTCCTAGATATTATGACCTTTCCAAAACAGACCCAAATTATTTATTTGAAAGGAACATATTAAGATACTTCTTGCAAGGACCCAGTAAATATAACATTAAAAAAGAAATTAATGGAAAGTTCTTAGAGCAGTGTAGGTAGTTACGATTTTCTGATGCAGAATCCACAATTATGAAGCATATACCTAAAGTCTAGAGGGAATTGCTTTGTCATCCTGAGATTTTGCAGCAGGCTTTGAAGGTAGCACAGTAACTATTAACTTTGATACTGCAATCAGACCTGGCTCCGATGTTCGAGAGGACTCTTGCTTGACTAGTTCTTTTGGTGAGCTTGTTACAGAAATAAATTTCACCTCCCAAACCTGTTTCACTAACAACAACAAAGTCAAAGGACTTTATGAACTCTCAATACAAAACATAACAAAGTTATGGTCAGCCTAAGCTAACATACAATATGCCATAAAAGCAAAAGCTTATAATTTAATGATTGTGCATGTATAATAAAGATGTTTCTCAAGGATCCGACCTAGAGTTCAAGACAACTCAATACACCATAAGCTTTTTACTCTTTCTTAAACCAGCTCCATAAAGCAGAAACAAATTATACAAGAACAAACACATTAGACAAATCAAGATGCTAAATGATGTTTAATGAGCCAATTATTAAGAAATAGATCAGTAAATTACTAAATAGAGAAAAGATGGCATGGAAATTCCATCCCGCCTCTGCCATGATATATATATTCCTATTTAGACACAGCGCATAGCCTCAGTTGATTTGATATAAACAGAGTAAAATACAGTGAGTTGCTCAAGAGTCAATAAACAATAGAATTTCATGAAACTGTGATCTTCAAGCTAACATGTCCTCAGTATAATGGTATGTATAGAAGAATGTTTAGGATGGACAATGAAAGCATGCATCCATTAATCTTGCAATACGCTTGGAAATGTGAAAGCTAACAAATCTCTGTAGGATATTTTGTTGAAATGGTTAACATATGCAATGAGATACTGTTATAAATATAAAAAGTTTGAATCGAGAGTTTATTTTTGGACAGTGAATGGTGAACTTGCCGCCTATGAGGAAAAGAATGTCAAAGAGATATATAAACAGAATTTTCACTGGGATCTATTTTGCCCCACATAAAGTTGAAGTTAGGAACAATTTTCCTATGGCAATAGATCACTCAAGACTTTAGTGAGCAGTGGCGAAGATATAGTCACAATTCAATTTATGTGATGACAAGGCTAACAAAGAAATCATGTTTCATATCAATGTTCAAAACATATGAAGCATTACTGACAGACCTTTCAAAACAATGGAGGTAAGACGTGTACAAGAACCAGAGTGATCATGAACAGAACTCACAACTTAATATCAAGTATCCATCGTAAAGAAGGTTTGTAAAGGATATTATTTGACACTTCCATCCCAGTGCAACACAAAAGAGAAGAAAGTTGCAATTATATCCCTTTGTTTGAATTTAATTCCAACTTTTTGGTATATTTTAATCACTTCCATCCCAGTGCAACACAAGTAAGTAAGTCACAACCAGTTCCATTTATTTGAATTTAATTCCTGTTTTTTTGCAATATCAAAGATATGTGTGGTTCTTGCATAATTTTGAAACACTTAGGTACATAGATTCATGTAAAATTGTCCTGCAAAGAGACCCAAACCATGGCTTACCAGAAATGTTAGGCTGAGTAAGTAGTCATATCTGACAAAAGAAATGGAACAAAGTGCCAAAATTCAACTTCAAGGATGTCAATTTCCACAAAGCATTGAGCAAAGGCCTATTTCCCAGATATAGTTTTCTCCTAAGTTTCCAATTCGGTTTCAGGAATGGGTTTTGAGTACAAGGATTTGGGTACAGGTATGGCAAAAAAAAAGTTGGGGGTTGGAGGCATTCTGGGTATGTGATGCCAGAGCATCCTTGTTGGTGCAATCTAGCATCACCCAAAAATATAGTTTGTAGTTCCCTATGTGCAAGCTTATATTGTGAGTACCCTTGTGTTGTGATAGTTTGTTTGCGCAACAACCTTAACTCATGTTCTCATGTTGTCAGTGTGGTAGGCAGCTGTAGTGTCCCACACACTTTATACTCGTTGATGCAGCTTCCTTTTTCTCTATGAACTTCTACTTGCATAAAACCCTGTGCCCTTTGCTTGTCACCCTGCACAGCATCCTTCTAGTGCATGCCCTGGAAAGGTCAACCAATGTCAGATGTCAAGGAGTTGGTCATTTCATCGGAATACACCTATCAAATGGCAGCAATTGGAATTTCTAAAGGTTTGTCAATTTTGGAAGGTCAAAAGACAATCAAGTTCAAATTCATTATCGAATGATCAATTGTTCTTGTTACAGATGGTACCTTGCTCATCAAATGTCCTCTTCAGTGCACATTTATGGTAGTGACCTACTTCAATCCATCATGGAACTGCAATTGTCAGGACTATATATTGGGATACCTTGGTCCATAGATTACATACTCTCCGATTACTCTCCAAGTAGCCGAGTAATCTCCAAAAAATTTGCATGCCGAGTAATTTCTGCTTTTACTCTCGGGCAGTATGCAGATGGATTTTATCCTGTCAAATTATCGAGTAATGGCCAGTAGCTCACAAAAAACCCACAAACTTGGCAAGTTTGTGTGTGTATAAATATGTTTGTGTGTATATGCATGCAAACTTGGCATCCTGTGTATGTTTATAGATATGTATGTGTGCATAGTGCAGTCCTAAGTATACACATACATAAATATCCACACACATTTGCCGAGTATTTCCCGAGTTTTCCCCGAGTCAATTTTTTTGGGCTTGCCGAGTACTCTCCGATTCCGAGTATGTAAACTATGCCTTGGTCATTCAAAGGGTTCGACCCTCAAAACAAATTGGTATTAGGCAGAGCTTCAATTGATTTGATTGCAAGCAAAAAGAGTCTCTGTGCATTTTCTCTAAGTGGTTGAGTAGTGTAGCATGGTCTATTTTTAGTAATTCTTTCATCCTCTACAAATAAAGTTTTTAATTTCTTGTTGATCTCCATTGTTCTTTCTAGTTTAACACTTTTTTGTATGCTCTATCCGCCCATTTGACAATTATCCATTTAACTCATGTGCGACTCTTACACTAGATGGTACTAATGAGAGTGTTCTCAATCCTAGAGGTGAGCTCACATAAGTTTGTTCAACTTAAGCATTTGTGCAAAGTTTTGTCACATTATAGGTAAACCAAAGAAGATGGCTCACAAGGTACGAAGAGAAGGTGCAAGGTGAAGGAACCATCAAGTGGCCCGCATCACAAATCTAGCCGATATGTTGACAGCCATTTAAGCACAACTCAAGGTCATCGACACTGCATAGAGAAGAGGTTTGGTAGTGATGGAAGACATTAGCAATGAATAAAAAGTAGATCATGATATGAGGTGGTGGCATGTATTTGAATGATGTTGATAACATGACAGAAGAGGAAAGATTTGCAATCACCTTGATGAAAGTCAAAAGCAAGCTCAAGTTTGCTCTCCCAAGCTACTCAAGAAGCTTAAATCCACAAGAGTTGGTTGACTGGATCAATGAGCTAGAGAAATACTTTGAGTTCAAAGCAATCTAAGACCCAAGATGAGTCAAGTATGCTACCATAAAGTTGAAAGGTCATGTTGCCTTGTGGTGGGACTTAGTCCAAATGAGTCATGTAGAGAAGAAGCATAAGATCTCATAGTGGGATCCAATGGTGACTAGGCTCAAGAGAAAGTTTATGTCAACCAACTAAGCATTGGATTTATACAAAAGTTCCAAAACCTATGGCAAAGGGAGACATATGTGGAGTACATGGTGAAGTTTTATAG
The DNA here is from genome assembly GCA_007115665.2 of Sequoiadendron giganteum. Classification (NCBI taxonomy): domain Eukaryota; kingdom Viridiplantae; phylum Streptophyta; class Pinopsida; order Cupressales; family Cupressaceae; genus Sequoiadendron; species Sequoiadendron giganteum. The sequence goes on along the minus strand of CM021106.1, from coordinate 602,116,977 downwards.
ACAATTCAATTCGCACTAGTCATGTGGAAGAAGACACTATGAAAGTGTCCAAGTATGTAAATGGATTGTGCATCTCAATCTAGGATAAGATGTGTTTGCTCACAATTAATTCTATCAAGGAGGCCTACCACCTAGCACTCAAGGTGGAGAAATTGTCCCATAGACAACAATGCATCCATAGCAATGGTAAGGGCAAGGATGAGAAGAGCAAGGAGAGAACAAGATGGCATAACTTTGCACACAAGGAGAGCAACAAAACTAGTGATATCGCACCAAGCACGAGCACATCTCCAACTGAGGTGGAGATAGAGGAAGATGAACTTGAGGCAAAAGCCTCGATGGGACTTGCTTCAAATGTGGGCAAGTAGGTCACCACCAATTTGAGTGTTCATATATCAAGCAAAAGCAAGGTTTGCAAAAAGAAGCATGTGTATGTTGTGTGAGCTAAAGAAACAAGCTCTTCAAGTAGTGGAGCAAAAGATGCAAGCCTACACACAAGGATGATGAGGAACCTACACACAAGGATGATGAACCATGGTTGAGGAAAAGCGTCTTCCAAATTATGTGTAAGTTGAGAGGAAAGTGTTGCAAGTTGATGATTGATGGAGGCAGCACCAACAACATAGTATCCATGGAAATCGTGCATGAGTAGGGGTTGAAGATAGTCGTGAACCCCACATCATACAAAGTCTCTTGGTTGTAGAAGGACCAATGACTCACATTGACAAAGCAATGTTAAGTTGCATTCCACATTGGAGGATACATGGATGAGGTATGGTGTGAGGTGACCATGATGGATGCCTACCATGAGATATTGGAAAGGCTATAGAAATATGATAGATGAACAATACATTATGGGTGCAAGAATACCTTCACCGTGAGAAAGGGTGGGAAGAAGTTCAAGTTACCATGAAGGACGAGGAAGAATCCACACAAGGTGTTTTTTTGTCAACAAGAGAGTTTCTCAAGGAGGTGGATGATTTGTAGGATTGTTATGCGCTAATACTCAAACCTACACAAAAGGAATAAATGGAGTCACACAATTCTGAGAAGTTAGAAGTCATTGTGTTTCTCAAAGAGTTCACAAATGCGATTGGCAAAGGGATGCTAAATAGATTGTTAGTGATGCATAGCATTTCACGTGGATTTGATTCTAAGTTACAGTTTACTAGGTGCAGCAATACACAAAAGAGTCCTGACATGAGTGAAATTTTGAACAAGCAAATTAAAGAACTACTAGAACGAGGTCTAATTAGGGAGAGTCTATGTGCTTGTGCAATCCATATAGTACCAGTGTTAAAGAAGGATGGAGAATGAAGGATGTGCACATACTCCCACAAAATCAATAAAATCACCATTAAGTACATGCTTCCATTGTCATGCATGGATGACTTGATCTAGATTGCCTAAGTGGAGCATGATACTTTTCCAAGATTGATCGTGAAAGCGAATATCATCAAATCAATATAAAAAATGGAGATGAGTGGAAGACTACATTTAGAACTAAAGAAGGCTTGTACAAATGGATGGTGATACCATTTGGGTTGGTGAACACTCTAAGCATGTTCATGAGGTTGATGAAAAAAGTTTTGGAGCCATTCCTCACCAAACTTGTGGTCATCTACCTTGTTGATATTTTAGTGTTTAGCAAGATGAAAAAGGAGCGTCTTGCACACCTACAATAGGTGTCAATGCAACTAAGGAAAGTAAAATTTTCCATCAACCTAAAGACATGTAACTTCATGAAGGAGAAGTCAACATACTTGGGATTGGTGATATCCAAGGTGCACTTCGTATGGATCTTGAGAAGGTTCACACAATCATTGAGCAGTCAAAACGAAGAAGGATGATAGAGGCCAAAAGTTATCATGGGTTGGCTAGCTTCTATTAGAAGTTCATGAAGAACTTTGGTGGCATTTGCACACCCTTGATGCAATGCATGCAAAAGGGTGGGTTCAAGTGAATGGCTACTACTACCAAGAGTTGTGTGCTCTTAAAGAAGTGATAGAGGAGCCCATGTTAGCACTCCTATATTTTGGAAAAGTATTCTGAGTTGACCATAATGCCAATGGAATGAAAATCAGTGATGTGTTGTGTCAAAAGGATAGACAAATCACATATTTTAGTGAGAAGTTGAACAAGGCTAGACATTTTTATTCTATCTATGGCCAAGAATTTTATGCCATTATGTGGGATTTGCACAAGTGGAGGCATTACTTGTTGACAAAGGAATTTGTGTTGTATACAAACCACCAAGGTTTGAAGTTCATCAACAATCAAGAAAAGCTCAACTAGAGGCACATGAGGTGGATAGAATATCTGCAAGGTTGCTCGTGTGTTGAGGTAAAACCAGTAAGGTTGCAAACAAGTTGAGCCAAAGGCAGATGCTCTTGTTTGAAATAATAATTAAACTAGTGGGCATGGAAGTGATGGAAGATCTATATGCTCTAGATCTAGATTCCGTAGATGCATGCATGGAGCTCTAAGCTAGAGATAGAAGCCTATATGAGGAGTACTTTACACAAGAGGGATACCTGTTCAAGAGACAACAATTGTGCATCCCATGAAGTTCAATATAAAGAACCTCATCAAAGAGTTGCATGGAGGTGGACTTGGAGGGAACTTTGGCAATGACAAGGCATGGACCATGTTGGAGGAGAAGAATTACTAGTCAAGTTTGTACAAAGATGTACACAGATTCATGGAAAGGTGTTGGATCTACGAAACAACGAAGGAAGTCACACAAAATACTAGGTTCTATAAGCCATTGTGCACACCAAATGGTCCTTCCAAACAAATTGTCCATGGATATTGTCCTTAGATTGTCATGCACATGATTCTATCACTATAGTGGTGGACTGATTTTCTTAAATGGTGCACTTCATTCCTTGTCAAAAGTCGAACAAAATGTCTAGGATAGTGATTTTTTGTTCTTCAAGGAGATAGTTTGGTTACATGGGTTGCCACAAAGCATTGCATCAAACTACAACACAATATTGCTTAGCCACTTCTAGCACACTCTATCGAAGAAATGGGGCACACAGCTCAATTATAGCTTTGCATATCATTTACAAACAAACAAATAGACAAAGGTTGTCAATCAGAGTCTTAGCAATCTACTCAAATGTCTAGAAGGAGAGAAGCCTAAACAATGGGACTCTATGTTGGTGCATGTGAAGTTTATGTACAACTCAACAAATAGATCTTTAGGAAAGAAGCCATTTCAAGTGGTGTATGGGACATCCCCAAGAGGTGTCATAGATTTGTTGTAACCATAGTAACAGAAATCTGGAAAAAACCCTGATTAATCCCGATTTTTTAAATCTCTGCAGGGTAGACGATTTTTTCCCATTTCAAACTGCAAAATTGCCAAAAAAATGCATTTAAAACCTGCAAATAAAATCATGCTGATTTTTGCGTGAAGATAAACCATGAAACCATAGCTTGTTGTTTACTATTATGCTTTGATAGATTTTTTCCAAGCATCCATAGCTTGTTCGAAAGCACTTGTTTTAGGCTTTTAGCCATAGCAGCAAGGCAGTGAACTATTTGATAAAATGCTTTGGTAGACATGTATGAAAAATGTGGTAGCATAGACAAGGCAGTGAACTGGTTGAAAAATTTCCTCAAAGAAATGCGGTTGCTATTGATTGTCATGGCATTCCATCACCATGAGACCACATTTCTTTGAGGCAATTTTTGATCCAGACAATGAGTGGATTGCTAGTGATGAATTTCTTGAGGTTGAGGATTTTGAGATCCTAGCGGAGTCCAACTTTGATACTCATTTCACTGAACGACTTAGGAGAGGCAAAGCCCCAGGAGCTTCATCATCAAGACTTGCATCCCTCCAGCATAGCTCTATTTATAGTAGCAACTAGCAAGAGTCATTGGCTACTTTTGATTTTTTGAAACTTTGTACTCAGTTTATAGGTTGACTTTGTACAAACTATATTGTAATTGAACTTTTGTCATCTGTCAGTTATGCATTGTGAACTAATGCTTTGAAAGATGTGGAATGCAATGTAATTAGCGTCAGCGATATGAATATAAACAACAAAATCTATTTTCTATGATTCATTAGTTAAACTCTCTATTTTATTTGCTCTCTATAACTCTATTGCTATGGAAATGCCTTTCAATTAAAAAAAAAACGGTTTTTATCTCTTATTCTACAATTTTTTACATTTTTTTTAAAATCCGACTTTTCCCCGATTTTTTCAAAAAATCTTGAACTTTTGGTTTGCCAGTTTTTTCCCCAAAAGATTTGTGTTGCTATGGTTCAGACTATAAGATGGTAGGAACATAAGTGTAGAAGCAAAGGACTTTGCGAAGCACATGAAAGAGATTCATGCACAAGTCAAAAAATAGTTGGAGGATAGCAAGGAAAAGTACAAGTTGCATACAAATGAGCATCAAAGGGAGAAGACATACTTGGAGGGTGAGTTAGTCATGGCACATTTAAGAAAAGAATAGTTCCCTAGAGGAACATGGAACAAGCTAAAGTCCAAGAAGATCGGTCCAAGGCACATTGTGCACAAATTTTCTAAAAACGTTTATGAGATTGAGCTCCTAGAAGGGTTGGATATCTCTTTGATATTTAATGTATCTAATCTATATTCCTACCATGCACCTAAAGGTCTAGCGGATGCATAGTCCTTGATTGAAGAAAGGAGATATCAAAAAGCAATGAGAGGAAATCACATAGATCCTAGTTATGTGCATAAGCAAGAAGAGCCAATGGAGTGAGTACAAAGAGTATCTTATTCATTAGAAGAGTAAGGAGCTTAAGCAAGATTCACAATCTTGAAGCTAAAGTAAGCTGACTTGGGTTGTTGAATTAGTTGTCTATATAGTCCTAATTGTGAGCACTAAACTCACAATATTTTTACCAAGTGTATCTAATGAAGAAACATCCTTGCATTGGCACAATCTTGCATCACCCAAAAATATATGTTTGTAGTCCTGCACACATAGGCTTATCTTTTGTGCACCCTAATGCTCCGTTAGCTTGTTTGCACATAGGCTTAACTTGCATGCCCATGTTGTTGGTGTGTTAGATGATTGCAATGTCTCACCCACTCTATGTTATAATTTAGTACATGACATAAAATAGTTAATAGTTAAATAAATAAATTAGCATGTTATTGTTAACTTAATAAATAAATTTAGTTTGGGTAGTTACTTTCCCGTAAATAGTTTTATACAAGAATAATGACCTTTTAAAGGCAATTCTATGTAATAGTTTTGTAGTGGAATGTGATTGACAGGTTTTTGTTTCAAGAGCAATCTCGATTTTTCCTCTCATTTCAATATCATATCAGAGCAGGTTTCATCCTGGACCTCTCTCTAATCTCCTTCCCTTCGTTTGTTTTCATCAAAAGCGGTGTTTACAATGGTACTGCAGTGAGGACCACGTGCAACTGTTGTTGTTTTCTTCCATTCTTGCATTCGTCAATAAGTAAGCAATGTAGACCATGTGCAAAACCCTTTTGACTCCATCATTCATCTGCATTTCTTCTCTTTCTCTCCGTCGTGTTCATTCTTGCCATTGTTTATCACTTCACTTTGTTCATTGTTATCATCCCAAAAAAAAATTTAAAAAAATCCCCAATCTACCAATGGTTTCTAGAGATAAGGGTTTGTATTTTATAGTTTTTTGCAATTTTTTGTAGATTCTGTCAACCCTATCTTGACAGATTAATCATTTCACTGTAGCCATGTTTTGTAGCCATATTCTAAATGTGCTGGTGTAGAAGAGTCGTGCAAGTTGAGGAGGGATTCAAAGTTTGGAATTATACAGGGGTAGCGTAGGAATAAGAAGATTGGGAGTATCTTAAAATGCAGATTAAGGAGAACGAAGGAAGTCACGCCAGTGTCATGGAAAGAAAGCTGTAAATGGAGTTTAAAATCAATATTTAACCATTTGGAAAAGCCCTGCAAGGAGAATTCACGCCAATAAATAAGCAATTAAATGCAAGAAACAAAATATATGCTGATTCGATGGGATGTAGCTTGGCATATTGATTCAACCAGCATGAGGAAGAGAAAAGGAAGCGCCCAATGGGAGAAGATGCGCAGGAAGAAGACAAAGGGGGGGAAGGCGATATAATTTGAAATAGATGGTTCAAGGGTATTGTTATAATCAGCAAATAAGTGAAGAATAAGTTTTGCGCCTATATTGAATTGGAAGATTTAAATGCTCAGTAAAGACAAAAACGATAGGCACCAAAGAAGATGAAAGCAGATAATTGAGACAAGAGAGGTGAGTTGTTGAACAGAGGGGCAATAGAGTTGCCTAGCAAGTATAATGCAAGCCCTACATGAACAGATGTGGCGGCTTCTTTAGAAGAAGAGCTTTGCATTTTGTACTATTTTTTAGTTTTCCTCTATGTCAGTACTAAGGGGGGTGTTAGAATTCAGTACATGACATAAAATAGTTAATAGTTAAATAAATAAATTAACATGCTATTGTTAATATAATAAATAAATTTAGTTTGGGTAGTTACTTTCCCGTAAATAGTTTTATACAGGAATAATGGCCTTTTAAAGGCAATTCTATGTAATAGTTTTATAGTGGAATGTGATTGATAGATTTTTGTTTTGAGAGCAATCTCAATTTTTCCTCTCATTTCAATACTCTATGCCCATTGGTGTAGCTTCCTTTTCTTCTAAACAACTCTACTAATGTCAAACCCTATGCCCTTTATTTATCACCCCATGCAACCTATTTCTAGTCTAGTGCATACCCTAAAGAGATTAGTCCACATCAAATGTCAAGGAGTTAGTCATTTCATTAAATTGCTTCTGCCAAACGACAACAATTATATTTTCTTATGATTTGTCAATTCTAAGAAGTCAAACAACTATCAAGTTCAAATTTGTTGTGGAATGGCCAATTGTTCTTGTTGCAGATGGCACCTTGCTAGTTGGATTTCCTCCTGAGTGCAAATTTATGGCAACGACCTACTTCAATCCATCATGGCAACATAATTGTTGGCACCATAATTCGCAAACTCTACGAGTACTCATGGGTTCTTTAGCTGGGTGAGTTATTGCAAGTTTAACTCTCAAGTTTGCAGAGACAAGTTTCTGAGGAAAACTCGCCAAGTTTTTTGGCAAGTAATCGCCAAATCTAGGCAATTCCAACCTGTTTAATCGCCGTGCAAGTAAAGACATGTAGACATGGGTAAAAACGTGAGTTGAAACTTGTCGTCCACATCATAGTTGGAAAACTCAAACTCGGCAAAAACTCGACAGACCCAAAATTTGCAACTCGGTAAAAACTCGGCAACTTAAAAAATTGCTTAAATTTATTTAAAAACACTTTTTTTTTTGCAAAATTTGCAGACAAAATATATCCAATGACTCCATAAATGAGTACAAAAATGTTTTCTATTAAATTTGATTCATTTGAATACAAATTAAGTATAAAATCGCATCATCATGCGAACCCCTAATACAATAGTTACCTGGTAACTATTATGAATTTATGATGATTGTCTTTGAAAATCATCATCATAATTCCTAAATTGCATATTACAGCATTTGACATCTTCCTCTATCCTGGTCTAGTGAAAACTTGGGGAGAGGTTCTAATCTGTGCACACCATTGTAGTCTAGTGAAAAATTGGGGAGAAGTTCTAATCAATGATATTATGATAGTGGTAAAGATAATTGTCTAAGTTGTTGATTCCAGTATCCACTCCCAAATCCCCTCATTGTAATCAAATTTCTTATATGAGAAGAGATCCCAATAACTAGTGGGGGTCTAGGAGTGGAGATCTCAATGGGGTTGAGGGACAGTGTCCCTTGTGGTGGTTTGGAGCAACACACCCAAAGGGGTTCAAGGGGCAATGCCCCTAGTAGGGTCGAGGGGCAATGCCCCCAACAAGGTTGAGCTGCAGTGCTCCTGGCATTCCCTGTTGAGATACAGGGTGGGGTTGAGGGTAGGGCCCCGACCACCAAGACCAAATTAAGGCCTTTGAAACCACATAAAACTTCTTATCGCACACCATTTCAAAATTTTATTACTTAAGGGAGAAATTAGATATTTGGCACTTTTTTATGAAAAATATTTGCTCTTCAAGTGTTATGTGAGGAAGTGTGAGGTGTGTTCATGTATTTATAGGACAAAATCGTGAGTTTTTTTATTGTTTTTTCAACAAAATAAAATGCGGTTTTTTTTGTGTTTCGCATTTTTGATGTATTTGGCGAGTTTTTTTGTCAAACTCGTCGAGTTTTTGGAGAGTACTTGCCAAAAAATCAGCGAGTAAACATTGGGAAAACTCGCCAACCATTTGGCTCGGCAACTCGCCGAGTTTTCAATGAGTCTACCATCTATGATTCACATTGTTAAACTCTATTTTTTGGCATTATAAGAATTCTTTTTTGCCTTTCAAAAAATAATGGAAATGGTGAGCACCATGAAGGTTTGTGTGGTCTTGAAGGTCTTCATTTGGGATTGGTGGCGAGGCTCTAACCCTTGACCCCGCCCTGTATTGCGACAGGGAACATGCCCAGGGTGCTACCCCCAAGCCCCACAAGGGGCATTGCCCCCAAACCACCATGAGGAGCACTGCCCCTCAACCCCATTGGGGGCACTGCCCCCAAACCCCCACAAGGGGTGCTACCCCTCAACCCTGCTGGGGTGTTGCCCCCAAGCCCCCACCAAACTCATTTGATTCATTTTGTAGTTGTATTTTGCATCAAATTTATATTTCTTTCAAAAAAATATTTTTTTTCAAATATTTAAGTGTTTTTAAGATGCCAAGTTTTGCTGAGTTTTTCCCAAGTACTCTTTGAGTCAATTTTTTTTGGCTTGCCAAGTACTCTCCAAGTCAAAGTTTCCGAACTATGGTTGCCACTATTATTGGGATGTCTTGGTCAGACAAAGGGTTCGACCCTCAACAAGCAATTTGGGTTTTCAATAGAGCTTCGATTGATTCGATTATTATTGTAGGGGGTTTTTGTGCATATTTCTCTAAGGGGTTAGAGTAGCATGATCAGGTTTCACATATTGTTAGCCCATTTGTAATTCCTTCATTCTTCACAAATAAAGCTTCCAATTTTTCATTCAATCTCCATTGTTCTTCCTAGTTTAGCATCCCCCATGTGTGCTCTATGTGCCCATTCAATTATCGTTCATTCAACCCATGTGTGGCTGCTGCATCAGTATGTCCATACAAAAAATACATGAAATTCATAAATATATACTTATTTGAGTCTAAAAACAAGAATTAAGTTCAGACAACCACATAACATACATTTAATAAACAAAACAACCATAAAAAATGTTGGAAATATTGTCATTGATGTCAAACTTAAAGCATAAAGATTAGCATGACTGAAGCTGCTTTGTTGAAATATGTTGATCAAATTCTAGATATCCACAATTGAAGACATAAGATCAGCATGAACAGTTTTTAAGAACACATTTAGAGGAACAGATTCACAGAATGAAAGATTAAGGAACAGATTTAGAGGAACAGAACAGATCAAACAACATAATTCTGAGAATGAAAGAAGAAATAAAAACAGGTTGCTACCTTATCGATATCTTTTAGAAAGTAATTAAAGGTTGGTACGTGTTAATTAGAAGATACAATTTAATAAAGTAATCTCATTAAAAATATATAACTAAAAGGCAATTATTCATGAATTTTGACAAAAGTGAGGTGAATAAAGACAAAAAACAGAGAAAGACAAAAACCAAAGAGGTGTGATTTGTTATCTTCATATTTATTAGCAAGCTAAGAAAAAGATATTAATAGATTGGTGCGATTACTCTTTTGAGGGAAGCAGTTTGTTTTTGAAAGAGTACGATTTATTTCTTTAGATTCAAAACAAGTCAAACATGAAAAAGGTGCGATCTAATCATGGAGGTAGCGATTATTTTTCCTTAAAGAAATATTAAACATTGAAGTTTGTAAATAGCAACAAGTTAAGAGATAAAGGCATGATTCACTAAAATTAAAAAAGACAAATTCAGATTTATAGAGAGGTGCGATTTATAGAGAGATACAATGTATACTTATTAATAAAAAAATTTGAAGAGGTATGATTTGTTCAAGAGGGATGGAATAACATTTCAAAGGCATGATTTAAAAATGAAATGGTACGGTTTGTTAATGTAAAATCAGATTATTATGAATGGGTGCAAGAACAGACTTAAAATGATGTGTTCTTTCAAAGGTTGCAAAGTGATCAACATACATATAAGAATCCAAAATCAGATTTGCAAGTGAGTGAGTGATAGAATGATGATGTGAGATAGAAGAGCAGAATTATGTATCTTGTGTGAGCTTTAAGGAGACAACATACATCACAAAGGAAAGATAAGTTGAAGATAAGAAGCAGATTAGTGGTGAAGAAGTCATACAGTTTTCAATCAATCATAAGAGGTTGGTGCCTCTAGATTAGTCAAGGTTGGTGCCTTGCAAGAGGGAGTTGGTGCTCCTTGTAGGTTGGTGCCTACAAAACCAGGTTAGAGGTTGGTGCCTCTAGTAGGTTGGTGCCTACAATCATTGTAAACTTATATAAATATAAAGTACATTATTTGTACCGTGGTTTTCTCCCATAAAGGTTTCCACGTAAAATCTTGGTGTCAACTTGTTCTTATTGTTATATTCTTGCATAGTTGCTATTGTGATTGATAAAGTTTTAAATTGGTAAAAGTTGTGTTATACTGATTCACCCCCGACTCCCCTCCCCCAATATAACTGTGTGCTCATCAAAAAATTTATAAAATCATATGAACATCAATAGTAAAATCTTTAACCCCCTTTTTGTGGACCCCATCGAGAGCATAAAAATTAAAAATAAAACAAAAAATACTAATACAGTGGACACTTAGAAAGGTGGTTAAATAAAGCATGTATTGTTTTTAATAACATGAAGCTAGTGATTATAGCTTTTTAAAAGAAATGCAGCAGGCAATATTCTAAGACTTACCGTAAAAAGAAAGAGCTACTCTCCAAAACTTTTTGAAAAAAGACCAGCATACAAATTTAAAACAGCAATAACAACAACACCTCCAATGCATCGTCATTTTTATGCACATACTCATCGATCATCATTAGACAGAGTAGTAGAAGAAGAAGCCTTAGGGAACAATGATCTTCTTACCAAATTCTTCTCAGCTTCCTAACTGTAACAGCGCTATTTGTACAAGTCCCCCACCATTAACTGTTATTTACAGTGAGGTGCAGAAGGGTTTTATTCTCTTTTTCTGTGAAATGTGATGGAAAAAAGGATATGAAGAAAGAAAAAGCATGGGACATGCCCCGGCAAATCTGGAGACCAAATGCTGTGCCCATCCCACACCAGGAACAAACTGGACCCAGACCTGCGGGTCCAGAATTAATCAAGAGAAATAAAATGCAAAAGTGAATGGAAGAAAAAATATATCAGAAAATGGTAATCTAGAACAAGACAGTTGGAGGATTGAAAATTTTAGATATGCAACCGTAAACAGATTGAAACAAAAGAGACTATTGAAGCTCATATACTAAACTATTAAAAAGATAGATGCATGCACTGGGGTTTGCACTTCCATGTTGTGAATTGGTGACTGTTTTGCTTGAAAATTTTAGATATGCAACCGTAAACAGATTGAAACAAAAGAGACTGTTGAAGCTCATATACTAAACTATTAAAAAGATAGATGCATGCACTGGGGTTTGCACTTCCATGTTGTGAATTGGTGACTGTTTTGCTTGTACTGTTCCTTTAGTTTTCTTGGAATATAAATATCTAAAATATGTGTATGATCTGGCATATTTTTGAAGCACTTACGTACACAGATTCATGTAAAATTGCCTTGTAAATAGACCGGACACATGGATTACAAGCAATGTTAGGCTATGAGTGGCCCAAGGTTTTTCTTTGGTGGGAAGCCATGCATTTTTATACGCAACAAAAATAGATCAGTTACATAGGCTAATTTTTCTTTTGCTTTCTTTTCAAAATACCAACCATACTGCTCCAGATATTTTTTGAATTATCATTTCAAGACTAAGTAGCTATAAGGTTAGGATTGTTAGAAGCACAAAATCTATCATAAGTTCAACAATGGATCTAAAGTTAGGATTGTTAGAAGCACAAAATCTATCATAAGTTCAACAATGTATCTAAAAACCTTCCCTCTGAATAGAGAGATTATACACTACAGGTTCTACATGATCAATATTAACATTAAGTAGCCATGTCTGACAAAAGAATTTGAACAAAGGGATAAAATTCAACTTCAAGGATGTCAACTTCACAAAGCATTGGGAAAAAGCTTATTTCCCAGCTATAGTTTTCTCCAGCTAATATCTGAGGTTAACTTATTTTTTTCCTAATTCAGCTCGCAAGAGTTGTTAGATACTCACAACAAACAGTACTTGCAAAATAGTCCTGTCCAGGATAAATTGAGAAAAACAAATGCTTACAAAATGAATGGAAAAAGAATATATTGAGAAAATGATCATCTAGAAAGAGACATTGTTGAGCAATCGATTTTCAAGCAAAGGAGGATTGAGATTTTGGATATGCAACTGTAAACAGGTTCAAACAAAAGAGACTGCCAAAGCTCATATACTAAAGTATTAATAAGATGGATGTGTGGCAGAGTTTGGACTTTTATATTGTGAATTGGCAACTGTTTCACTTTTATCATTCCTATAGTTTTCATGGAATATAAATATCTAAACTATATCTGGCTCTTGCATATGTTTGAAGCACTTAGGTACACAGAATCATGTAAAATTGCCCTGTAAATAGACTTGAACCATGGCGTACCAGCAATGTTATGCCATGAGTGGCCCAAAGTCTTTTTTGGGGCAAAACGATGCGTTTTTACACCACAACAAAAACAGAACAGTTACATAAGCTAGTTTCTCTTTTCCTTTCTCTTTCATATATCAACCATCTCATTCGAGATATTTTTTGAACTATTATTACAAGATTAAGCAGCTATAAAGTTTGGGTTGTTTGAAGCACATAATCTATCACAAGTTCAACGATGGTGCTAAAAAACTTCCCTCTGAATAGGGAGATTATATACTACAGGTTCTACACAATCAATGACAACATTATGTAGCCATATCTGACAAAATAATTCGAACAAAGGACCAAAATACAACTTCAAGGATGTCAACTTCCACAAAGCATTGGGGGAAGGCATATTTCCTAGATATACTTTTGTCCAAGTAATATGTGAGGTTAACTTTTTTTTCCCAATCCCATCAACGCACAAGAGCTGTTATTATACTTGCAACAAACAGAACTCTCAAAATAATCCTGTCCAAAATAAATTGAGGAAAAAAATGCTTAAAAATTGAATGGAGGAAAATATATAGCAGACAATGATCATCTAGAAAGAGACTGTCGGAAGATTGATTTTCAAGAAAAAGAGGATTGAAATTTTTGGATATGCAACCGTCAACAGGTTTAAATCAGGGATACCCGGGGACACGTCCCCTGTCTGATAATACCCATCCCAGTACCGGGGACAAGGGGATGTCTAGGGGACGTCTTCCCACGTACCCTTTTTTTGCCAAATCAAGGGAAACGTTTCCAAAACGGGGGGACGGCTGGGTCTGAAATAGGGGACAGCAGGCCATCCCTGGGATGGCCAAGGGACGCCTAGACGTCCCCCGGCTGGCCGTCCCCTACATCAGACCCAAATTTTAACAAGGAAATGTAAGTTGTAAACAATCTACCAGGGTAGAGTTTACTTGCCTTGTAAAGACTGAATAATAATAATAATAGAAGAGAAGGAAATACGTTTATATGTTACTGTCCCTGCTTGTAGAGTTTACTTGCCTTGTAAAGACTGAAAACAAACAATTATACAAAAGCCAAAAAGTCCCTGCTTACAGAGCATACGTATAAAATCATCTATATAAAAGATGTAACATAAGGGGAGCTGAAACAGAATATTAAATGATGTAATGCTAATGAAGCAGCACCGAAATGATCCCAGATATTCATTCTCCTCTGCTTGGAGAGTCTGGATGGTCCAACAGGTCCTTGTGATGGCACTTGTGGTGCTTAGACAAGTCCATTTGCAGGTGATTTATTACCATCGGAACCTCATCTTTCTGTTTGCTAGTGTGACTGATAAAATTTTCCAAGCTACTCTCCACCAGGTTTCTGATCTTATCACGGATATGCAATATTGACATAGGGGAGACTCTGGCTTGATTTGCCTTGGATTCAAAGCCACTATTCATTTGGGTTGTCCATTAGATGCACTTTGGATGGAAACAAGTGATGCAGACAACTTAGAGCCCAACTAGTCTTCCAAGCCAGGAAGATTGAAAAGACAACTAATCAGACCCTTAAGAAATAAGCCCTCCTCTACCCATGGAAGGCTTTGGCTCTTTCTCTATAAGTTTTTCTTGTCTTGGCTCTGTCTGCAACATACCATTTATTGGGATATGATGATTGCAAGAATGAGCTATTCTATGAAGGATATATCTCTTATTATCAACTGGATATCCCCAAGTGTATTTAGTAAAAATCTCTTTTCTGTCATGTCATAGTTATTTGTATAGATAACTTTCAAGTTCACTTATTCTTTCAGTCCATAAAGACTTGCACTTTGTTTTTTGTATTTTGATTTTCATATCATGATTCATAATGTAAAAGTTTAAACTTTCAAACTATATGGCAGCAATGTAGCCTTTGGGCATTTTGATATAAGTTTATAAATTACAACTTGGAGGTTGTATCATGTACGTTAATTTTGAATTCTGAATGCGTATTGTGTATTGACAAAGAATTTTGAACACAAATGTTATATGTTAAGATTCTATAATGTATATTTAATATTATTCATGCTTTATCCATGTTTTCATATGAATATTTAAAATTTCCCTTATATTTCAAATTTTCCCTATATTTTATAACGCCATCCCCAAATTTGGCTTGAAAAATTGGAAACTTGGGGACCCATCCCCTGCTGTCCCCTTCCCGGAAACTTGGGGTAACACTGGTTTAAATAAAAAACTGCTGAAGCTCATAGGGTGAACTATTACAAAGATAGATATATGCATCAAAGTCTGAGCTTCTCTATTGTGAATGGTGACTTTTACTTTTACTGTTCTATTAGCTTTCTTGGAATATAACTGACAAATTACTGCCTTTTTTACAACATGAGGAGAACCTCCACTAATAAAATGTAAAGTCAGACAGGGAGATACCTTAAGATTTGAATTTTAAGATCCAAAAGGAAGATGTACAAAGGGAGAAGTGATAATGGGCAAAGAAGAGAGGCGTCTGAGAGAAACTTATTCAGGTCTCAGACACGTGAAAGAAAATAACTTAACAAAAGAGAGAACTTAGATGGACACAAACTTGGACACAAAATTGAATTATGTATACCTCTCATAATATGCATAATATGTAGATTTTGACTTATGGTCTCAAAAAGACATGAATATGCACAAGTGAGAAACAATCAAAGAGTAAAAACAAAATAGAATGTACATGTAACCTGCGCCCAATATGAACTGGAGTTGCTTTTGCCTCTATCTCCAAACCAATAGGAGCAGCCCAAAGATGACTGATACTAAGATCCACTCCTGCAACTTGCTGATATCCAGAGGCCACAAAAGCACCAAGACTTCCAAGACTCTCAGCAATTAAGGCTGATATACCTCCATGAAGCACTCCTCGTGCCTGTCAGAAACACAGTGGTCTGAAAGTGAAGAAACAAACATAAAGGAAGATTCCACAAATACTGGGTATCAACATGTGACTCTAGTACTGGCAAAAGTCTTTGCATATATGGTACATAATATGACCACACAACTGGAAAGTTAAAACTAAAGCAATCATTCACAATAAAATATAAATCTCAGCAAACGGAAAGTTACATGTTTTCCATAACTTTAATGTCCTATTCTCGCGTATATTAATGTGCCAATCAGACATAATCATCCATAATGACATGCATATCTTGTAAAATATCTTGGATAAGATCTAAAAGATGGCATGTCTGTCAAGAGTAATAAACTGGAGAGATTGCATATATGCTTGCTTTCCTAGCTCAGTGATCTCCAAACATTGACAACTCTTTAGAATGTATAAAATTTAATTCTTTACTGACCTCCAACCCGTGTCAAACGCTCAACTCAAGAAAATGTCAATATTAGAATCAACCACGTAACTCCTACATCTAATTTTGGTTTGAACTTAAAGTAATAAAATAGTTTGGCCTACGAATCAAAAAAAATAAAATAGTATGGCCTCAGCGGATGTAAATTATTCTAATTCAAGGATGACATAATAACTCTAAACTAGTTGTCCAAAGGCAAGATTAAACAAGACATACACAATATATGAAGCATATATGAAGTAAAGCCTCTACTGATAAACATCATCCTCAGAAACTGCATAGAAACTAATACAGGCAAGACAAACCCCAAATAATCTGGACTGTACACAAACACAGACCTACAAAAAAAAGATGGTCTAAAACCATGGCAAAAAGTTGTAACTTGTCGCTCTAATGATGTCCAACGATACAGCATACATATATATCTATTGACACTTACATCCTTTTAAAACAATCAAAACAACAATTAATAGAGGTTGGTCACTCATTCCCACCCAAGGAACAAGGACAGGAAGTCACTAAGTCCTGATAGATTCATTCCATAGAAAACAAAAAAGAGATATAAAAAATTTATTCAATTGTTTGAATCCATTACAATTTATATTATGTCTCTATTTGGATTCTGGAATCACTATCAATTACCTTGCATCTGTTTAACGGACTCTTTTTCTATATATCATTTCAAAAAAGAAAAGATAATACAATCTGCAATGACAGCCAATATTTTTGAAATATCTCACTGATCCATAAAATACAACTAGTCGTCACATACAAATCTCTATAAAGAATTAAACAAACTGAAACTTCTAAGCAAGTAGATAACAGTGAATTGAAAGTAAGATGAGTGGTGCAGGTCTAGACTAGGGTGTCTTATTCACACAACCCAATCTAGCAGCTCTAAAATGCAAATCAACATACTTGAAACAATCTGGGAGACAAAACTGAATTGATAACTTTTATGCAAATTTTCTATAGCTTCATACATTCAACAAAATACTTCAGGGAATAAAATATCCCCTAGTGGCAACCTAATTGCATTTACTATGCATTCAAAACAGACTAAAATTCAGTATAGACAAATATACAACTTTCCTTCCTTGTAATGATTCACCAAACCATTCTGGTAACTTCCTGCTTAAACATCTTCTTTCTCCTTCATGAGAAATTCCTGCAGCCAATAGAAACAGGCTATGATTTTATTTCACCTTGTATCCTTCTTCAACTTCTCTGTTATTCTCTTCAGGTTCAGCCCTCAATTATTTCCCTTCTCAATCAATCTTTCATTCCTCCATTCTTTTCATTTGCTGCCTTCTATTTTTCTGCTCACTACTCTCTCTTTTTTCACTACTCTCTTTTTTTCCAATCTAGTAACTCTTCCCATAATCTCTCCTTTTCCTATCACCTATATCCTAGAGATGTAACCACACAGCCAGCAACAGAAAAAAACCCTTCATTGACTCTACCAAAAATCAGTCATTTTACCCTCACCAGTTTCCCCACACAGCCTCCAAATTGATTTCAACAATCAAAAATCAGAAGATAACATCACGCATCTAGAGGCTTTAATCAAGAAACCATTTTTCTATTCATCAAGGTCGAAGAAAAGGAAATATACATGCCACAAATAGGAATAAAAATTGAGAAGTTGCAGCTAGGGAAAATATAATTTGTTCAAAATAGAAAATCAGTATTTAGAGACAGACAATTAAAGGAAAATGTCACTAAACAAGGAAGGAAACTTAGAGAAACCATTTCAGGTGCCTTTGGCATGAGATATTCGTTAGTTGGCTCGATTAGGTTAGGAAAAGACAAAGATTAGCTCCTTCACAATTGAATTACAACTGGCAGGATTCAAAGATTTAAAATTCATATCCTTTTGACCTTCAAATTTTGTAATGTAATACCCTATCAAATTCCAGCTCGACACATAGAAGACCAAAATGACAATATAAATTATCCTCCTATCCCTGTTGATCGAAATGAAAGCTCTAGACAGTGTTAAAATTGATTAATAAATTGAAACAGCTCCTGACACCTCTTGGAAGGTTTCAAATCTGCAGTACCAGCTTCTTGTCGTCGGTGTGTTATAGCCCATTTATGCGAAAAGTGAATCAAAGTGCAGTATGCTGCCCTGTTTGCTACCCAACTTTTTGCATTTCTTTCACCCACTCAGCTATGAAGGTATTTTTGTCAAACAGTTGGCAACCTTACTGATTTGCATTCTTTAACAGTTTGCTTGATGGTTTTAATGTTGTGTTTCATACTTGCAAGGAATTGCAGAATTAAACATGCAACTCAAAATAAAGATTACCAAAGTAAATATTCTTTCAATAATCACAGGAATACAAAGACCTGATCTGATTTGCAAATAACACCATATTATGCCATTAAAGAACTCAGAGATTACAAACATATTACAAAATCAGAATGTGTTGTTCAGAAATAAGCATAATTTGCACCTTCAGTAGGTTCTCCCACTATAGAATGCCACTCAGCAAAAAAAACCCAATCTCCAACGAATGAATAGCAGTAATGAACTCTGAGTTTGCAACAGTCCAACAAACACTAAAATAATATGCTCAGCTTAAGGACAAGTCTCAAAATTTAATCAGCAGCAACTAGACAAAGAAAACCACGATCCAAGCTTTCAGAAAACTCCACATCCAAAGCACAAATCTGCAAACATTGAAGTTAGAAACCCCAGCGCTTAGGGCACAAGATGGTCATGCCATTCCACGCCATTAATCCACAATTAAATGTATACTTCAATCTCCAAATCAACCAGCATAAATAAATCATTCAAAACTTCAAAACACCAGCAAACTCCAAATAAAACTCCAGGGAAGGCGTCCAGCACCAAGATTTTGCAATCTAACCGGAATACCTGCAAAATTTGTCTCTAAAGAGACTTTTACAAATTTGTTGAATCCATCTGTGAATGCACTGTGAAATACCTGTAAGATATCTCCAACAAATACCAGCCAAAGTAGATTTACCACTATCGTAGCTAGTCTTCTTCAAGAGGGTTTTCGTCCTCAGGAAGGCTGAGATGGACCAAGTCCAAATCTCCAAAACCACGCAGGGTTTTCTCAAAGAGAAATTATCAAAAATAATAAACTCCACACACTAAATGAGCTCTCCATCCCCCTTTTTATAAGCTTTTTAGGGAACTTTCCAAAAGCTCCCCTTTAAAATCACTTTATTAATTTATTAAGCCTTTTAACTCCAAAAAGTGATTTAATTTACTTTTTAAACATTTCCGAACTTAAAGTCACTTTTAAGCATCCCATCATTTAAAACTTTCCATCCTCTTTCCAACAAGCTATAACACTGAGGTGCCCGATAAACGTATTTAATTAAAAAGGCAACCTTAATGAAAATAATTTAAAATAGCTCAATATTGCACCCAATTAGCGGAAATGGCCGAAAAGCATTGAAATTGAAATTTGACTGCATAGGAGTGATCTCGATAATAAAAGATGATAAACGGGCCCAATTGGATGATTTACTAAAACTAGATGCTCCCTCCAAAAATCTTGCCCAAACCAGAAGCCGGAAATAACATTTGAAAGTGTCATATGACTCCTTAAAACCATCTGAGCTCACCTGTAACATCAAATTACCCCTCTGAACATGCTGACACAAACCCAAAAAGTCAGCGACAACTACACTGCTAGAGAACCTCAAAATGGGGACATTACACAAAGACAACATGGAAGTTCACTGAAACAACACTCACATGTAATTCCAACACCACTATAGATGCTTCCTAGCACAAGACACATTACAAGTCTTCCTGAAACACTTCACAAAAATGATCCCGAAGCCACAAACAACCTACCACAAAAATTCATAAAAAGGAACATAAAACTAAACAAAACTCAAAATTTTTTGGTTGTGTAGGAGTGCACTTGAGCCCAGATGCTCATGCATCAATGAGAGCAATAAACACCACAAATTCGAAGACTAAAGGATTTACGTTGAAGAACCTAAATTCTAAGAGAAAACTTCAATAGAAGTGAGGTAAAACACACACCTATCCACTATCTTCAAAGGTGAATAGAATCTTAGGCCTCTTGGGCACACAACAAGCTGAAATTAAATTATTCCAATCCCTAAGATCACTACAATAGTTATATGTTACACACTTTTAGTTCCGTACTTTACCTATAATAGTTAATCAAACCTATGAACTCTATTCGAATTCAATATGCTTCAACTCAAATCCTTGCGTGTTGCCTCTAAGGTGTTCACACGTGTTTTACAAACTTGAACAGCCCTGTCAGGTATCTCAGAAGCCTTTAGAAATTGAAAGCAAGAGGAATTTGAAGCTTTCTTGGCTGTCACTGGCCATTTCAAAACACGACAAAATCATCACTTTGTGCAGTGATGAAATTGACACTTTTGTACAAAATCACCTTGGCAATTGCTATGATGGTTATGTAAACGCTGCCTAGAAAATTGGTAGCTTTACACAAAGGCTCGGAATATTTCATTTTTCACCAAATTTTCAAATAGTGATTCCTACTTCTAAGTTATGTTTCACTTCCCCAATGAATTTAATTGATCGTTTTACTAATCACAACTCAATACAAAAGTCTTTTGGTACCCAAAACCTATAAAGACTCAAAATATAAGGGATGTTCCTCTCAACAGATGAGACTATCACCTCACTTGCACCATTCTAAAAACCTCTATCTCCAACTATCCAAATCATTTGAAAGTTAAAAGTGCTTGAACTTGTTGAAAGAGACATATCAACATTATTTTTCTCCCACAAAAGAGAAACAATCCAAGTTCTTTTGCTTATCATTCTCATTGTTTAAAGATTCAAGACCCTAGGCTAATGCTTCTTGTCCTTGTAAGCATTCAACATGAAGCACTATCCAAATCATTTGAAAGTTAAAAGTGCTTGAACTTGTTGAAAGAGACATATCAACATTATTTTTCTCCCACAAAAGAGAAACAATCCAAGTTCTTCTGCTTAGCATTCTCATTGTTCAAAGATTCAAGACCCTAGGCTAATGCTTCTTGTCCTTGTAAGCATTCAAAATGAAGCACTATCCATCTTTGCATAAGTAGTACATGTTGGCCCTTCAATAGTACACAACATTTCTATCATACATATAGGGGTTATCAAACACAACTCCACATGCATCCATAGGCACAAGACTTAAAACCACCTCATCAACAGATTTATGGTTCATAGTTTAAAAAATTGCCAACAACTCACCTGACTCACAAGTACTCATAGGTCGAACTAGCTTGACAAGTAACTTGCCAAAAAACCCCCAAAAACTCAAACAAAAACCTAGCAATAACTCACAAGTCCAAGTCAAAAACTGTATTAGCAACAAAATACATTGTTTACATTGTTTTTTGAAGCACGTGAATTGTTCAACATATTGGAGTATTCAAGCTATTTTTTTGTAGGATGCACCATGAAGGTTTGTGTTCACATCTAAAAGTGCTACAAGGTTGAAACAAAATTCAGAAGGCTAGCTTTTAAAGATTTGGGATATTTCCATCCCAATCTTCCAACCAAAAACCTACAAATAAGATATTTTGAAGTTTGTAAGTAAGCACTATTAACAATTAAAATTTGTAAATTGTACAAGTAAAGAGTCGAATCCTTGTTACCCAGTGTCTATATGGATCTCCCTCAAGAATCTAGTGTCGAAAGAAAAAGCCTCCCTCTAGCTTGCTTGTAATTTTGCAACTTCAAAATAATTAAGTCCCTTACCTCAATCTTAGGTGTCATTCTCCCAATGCATGTTGAGAGGCCCTCCATAACCTTGCCATTAACATTTGTGAAGCTATCAAAGTAGAAAAGCTTGGGGTTGAAGTAGTACCTTGCTCCATAAATGATGGGTTGGTGGAGTTGATTGTTCCACCTCCAATCAATGATATCCAAAATGGAATCAAATATATCTATCTCCTTGAAGTAGTTTTGGATAGCCTCTTTGGCCTTATCCATGGCCTCATAAATGTATCCCATTGGGTTCTGATGCCTATCCACTAAAGACAAAACCCTCACAAAAGACTCTGACACTTACAAGTACAAACAAATCAAAGTTACAAACTTACAATGAAAACAAATTCTTTTAAAATAAAAGATTCAATTTGAAATTTAAATTTAAATTTGAAGTTACCTTGACAATCTTTGCAAAGACATTATCAAAAAATGTCTTTGTGATCTTCTCTCCATTAGCCTTCTTTGAAAATGTTAAGTCTAGCCATGCTTGACTCACAAACATCTATTTGAATAATGTCAACAAACTAGTAGTGTTTTGCAATATTAAAAAGTCAGTTACAAACCTTGTGACACCCAATCGCACAACCTCTTTCCCGTTGGTGTGTTCTAACATCACGTTGAGAACCCAAGAGTGATTATAAACATATTTTGTGATTTTTTTTTATCTTTTACAATTAGTCTCACCCAATTAATTTTGCATGTGTCCTCCAAAAGAAGGTCTAAGCAATGTGTTGTGTGAGGAGTCCAAAAGAATGGTGGATGCATCTCTAGAAACAATTTTCCAGCCACCACGTATGTTATTGCATAGTCAATGACAACTTGCACCACATTCTCTATGCCCGCATCTAAGACAACCTCCTCCAACATTAGGCTCAAAGTGTTTACATTTTTTATTTTGTTACAAACACCAATTGACTTCAAGAAAACCATCTCAACATTTGAAGCCACATAAAAAATTAATGAGGGTGTAGTTTCTTCCATTCATCCACCCATCTAAAAGAATAGTGTGTTCGACCTTTCACCACTGGCTCTTTTGTTCTTCCGAAATTGACTTTGCATCTACAAAAAGCACATTGAAGTAACTTTCCAGTAAAGTCTTTTGGAAAGGGTGCCTTGTACCCTTTCCCTTAAATTATCAATGTTGTCACCCAATTTCCCCATTACAATCCCTTCACACCATGTTGAAGGGAATTTTGTTATAAAACTAGAAATTTGCACACTCCTTATCTACTCCTTGGTGCACCTCCTTGTTCCACCTTGTACCCTGCAAGAAAGGTTGTGGTCTAGATACATTTCTAGGTACAGAAAAGCTCTCTAACCAAACTCTGCTTGAATTGGATGTAGTGGATGAGCTTTGCATGCATGGACCACAACTAAAGCCTGCAATGCCTATCATATCTACCTCTGTTTTTGCTAGCATGTGAAGATCAATGGCTACTTATGTCCTCACCCTCTATATTTTATCTTCATCAAATAATGCAAGAACTATTTGCATCTCCCATTTTGCCTCTTTTGTGGTTTTTTCACACAACTTGGCATTGCAACAAGGTATGTAAGCAATATGGTACTTGAGGCAATTGATGCCTCCATTAAGTTTCTTCAAGCACAAGAGACAAATCACACTCCCCTATACCAGCTCCATTACAGCATATTTCCAAGAAGAGTCACATCTTCCAACATGACGTCTTCTATTTAAAAAAGAGAGAACTATTGCAGCAACAAAATAAACTTTACATACATATTTTAATGTTCATGTATTAACCAAATGTGATAATAGAAATGGAAAGCACATAAAATCAAGAAACCATAGAAAGATATTACACTACTCCAAATTTATGTGGAGAAGCCCTTTCAAGAAAAAACACCACAAGCAAAGAGAGGCTAGAGTATGTACTAAATTTTACAAACAAAAATTACATATGTGTGACACGCTTCTCTCTAAATTCCAACAACATTCTGGCAGCACCTATATACTTGCAAGCTTCTCATCCAAATCACTACCCCAAGGCTCCAATTTATTGGAAAATGTAATACAAGAAACCATAAATAGTTTCCAATACAACAAAATCAAACTATGAACCAAGTAGTCTACATACGGAAGATACCTCATCACATGTGTCTAGGAGTTACAAGCATCTTTTTTGAAGCTTCAACACTTTTCTCATGAACTTGGTCGTCTAACTTTTACTAGAGTACATAAACAGCTCACAAAATAACAACTCTCTAAGTTCAAAAAGACAACCAATTTTTTACACATCATAGATGCTTTCTTACACCTCTTACAATTCATATATGCTTCTTACACCTTTTACAACATCATAAATAGTCATAGATCCCTTCCATTTCATGCCAAGTGTCCAATGATGCCTTACAATGCTTCCTCCCTCATACCCCTTACATGCATATTCTAAGTCACCTAGAGAACAATAATTAATTATAAATATCCCCCAACCTCACGTGGGCATCCAAGTTGGCCCTCTCCAAGATCCTTGGAGATGTACACAATTAATAGACTATTAAATAAATTACAATAGTCTAAAATGATTGCAAAGTGAATATCACCCCTAGTCCTAACATCATCCACTAGCTAATGTTTAACTTAATGTGGAGCTAGATGCCATCATTTCTAACTTGCAATATGTTTAAATATGAAAAAAAACAGCGATTTAAACTTGAAAAAGAAAATAAATTCATTTAAAAGATGCATTTCGAACATAATACAATTGAATAGCAATATCATTAATTAATTTAACCAAAATAATGTTTTCTTGACAATAAAGTGTAAAACCCTTTGTTCATGAAAAAACCCAACATTTCATTCAAAAAATAGCATGTCAGCAATATTTTTTTGTAAATTGAATTCATTGCATGTAAGATTCTAAATAATGTTTACAAACTTAATATTAACATTCTAGAACAAATTTACATATTGGGAAAAAAAAGAACCTAGAAACTCAAAATTTCTCAAATTTGCTCTTCAATATGCTCCAATCACTTAAAGATACTCAAAGGATGTAAAATGCTATGTGAGAAATGGGGGTTTAAAAGAAGTTTTTCAATGTAATTTCCACATTTTTACCACATGCCTATGTGAAACCTACCGCTCCAACTACTCAAAGCATGCAAAAATGCTATGTGTGGAAGATGTGTGGACTGATGAGCACACAATTATACTGAGAGGGGGGGGTCAAATCAATATAATACAATCTTTTCCTTTTTCAAACTAACAACCACAATAATAACATTTGCACAATATCATTCACATAAGATCTAACAATTATGCAGCACAAGAACACACAATTTACATGGAAACCCTTACGGGAGAAAACCGCGGCAAAATATTGCTTGATATTAAAATCTCTTACAATCTTTGTAGGCACCAACCTACAGGAGACACCAATCCCCTCTTATACAATTTGTGAGCACCAACCCATTGGAGACACCAATCCCCACAACTAAGCACCAACTCAGCAAGAGACATCAATCTCTTTGATATGAGGCACCAACCTTGTCAATATGGGGCACCAACCTCTTCAATAGAATGTTGTCTTCTTGAGAATAAATCTTTTTCACAAATAGCCTTTAATGATCTCCTTTTACATTCTCCTCCTCAAAATCTTCACACACAAATCTGCATATATTCTCCTTCTTAAATATTCATACACAAATCTGCATATATTCTCTTTCTTAAATCTTCATACACAAATCTGCATATATTCTTGAATGATATATCTTTGTGTCTCACACACTTTCCTTCTTCGCAAATCTGCTTGTATGATATTACATTTATTCAACTCTTCCCACACATTTCTTATTCCCTTTTATATCTTCATATTTCTATGAAGAGACACATCCTTTCAAAGATAATGACCCTTCAAATAGTCATGACTCCTCTTAAATAATAATTGCTGCCTTTTCAAACTTGACCACTGCCTTTTCACACATATCTACAATAATACATATTTTTATCCTCCACACACTTCTCTCTTGACTAATAGATCTTCCTTTCTATTCCACACACATCTCTCTCTTACATGCTTGCTATCTCTCCAATTTCTCTTAACATTCATATTATTATGCCTTGACATGAAGAGAGACATCTCTTTGAAAAGAGATGTCCTTTTGAAAAGACGTAACCTTTGTTAATAATTCTGCTTATCATAAACATCAACCGCTGCCTTTAAACATTTTATTTATCCTTCATATGCCCCTTCACTTGGATTACTGCCTTTTCACAATGAATCGTTGTTGTTTTAATACCAAGCACTGCTCCTTATTCATTAATCATTCCATAGTAATTAATTCACTTTATTTATTAATGAAGCCACTCCTCTAATATGCATCCTTCACACAATAAATAATCACTTCGTTCTTTTAATGTCTACATCCCATTTAACATAGGCAATTAATATATTGATAGATGAAAAACTCACCGAAAACTCGGCGAGTTTTTAAAAACTCGTGAATTTTTTGGCTGGCCAAGTTTTTGGGCCATTTACTCGCTAGAAAAACTTGCCGAGTTTTTGGCGAGTTTTTCAAAAAACCTCGGCCGCTTAGCAAAAAGTAACTCGTGGCCAGAATAAAGGAGATTTCAATTCATGTTTTGCTCAACAAAATGATGTGTTCCATGAAGGTTTGTGTGGCTTTGATGGTCTTAATTTGGGTTTTTTGTTAATACAAAATGATGTACACAATGAAGGTTTTTGTGGTTTTGGAGGTCTTAATTTGGGCTTGGTGGCGAGGGCTCCGACCCTCGACCCCGCCTTGTATCGCGACAGGGAGTGTATCATGGGTGTTGCCCCCAAACCCCACAAGGGACGCTGCCCCTTGACCCACTGGGGGCGTTGCCCCCAAACCCCCATGGGGGCACCACCCCTCGACCCCATTGGGGGCATTGCCCTCAAACTCCCATTGAATTCATTTGATTTTCTAGGTACTCTCCAAGTCCAAGTTTCCAAGTTTGCCTACAAGTCTTCATCTATAATATCATCTAATTCTACCTCTCCCCTAGTTTTCACTAGACATGGGAAAGAGGAAGATGTAAATTTGTAAAATATATTAATGTAGTATTTACTTTCAGTTTTACAAAAACAATTTGCTGTTTTCATTTTGTTTCAGAGTATCAGCATCAATACATTCCACATGAGGATGCCATTTTGTACCCAATTTGCTTTCAAATCAATCAAATACAACTAGACTCGGCTTGTTTCTTTTAAAGACTCATTTATTGACTCATTGGATGCATCTTTTCATTGAATTTTGCAACAAAAAAAAGTGTTTTTAATGAAATTTAAGCAATTTTTTAAGTTGTCGAATTTTTTGCCGAGTTTTTGCTGAGTTGAGTTTTTTGGGCTTGGCGAGATTTTCAACTATAAATATATTTATATGTGGCTTCAAACATGGTCGACAAAGCCTAGCAATTCAAAAGTAAAATAAATACTCCCTCATATAGTCGGTCAACCTTTGTATAGGGATTATTATTATTTTAATATTAATCTTCTACCATCAAAAATGGATAACAATTAGTGGCCTTTGGCCTTAACAATTTACCTTATTTTTTCTTTGACATCAATGACAATATGCTTGCCAACAATCTTATCCATACGCCTTTAATTTTCTTCAGCAACACGATCCAACAATCTCCTTCATTCACTTTGACATCAATGCCAATATTCTAGCAATTTCTCAAATTTGCTCTTCAAATATGCTCCAATCACTCAAAGATGCTCAAAGGATGCAAAATGCTATGTGAGACATGGGGATTTAAAAGAAGTTTTTCAATGTAATTTCCACATTTTACCACGTGCCTGTGTGAAACATACCGCTCCAACTACTCAAAGATGCTCAAAGCATGCAAAAATGCTATGTGTGGAAGATGTGTGTACATGGGGGATTTAAAAAAACCTTTTTTAGTGTAATTTTCATGATTTTATGGTTTACCACATGCCTATGTAAACATTGCATCCAACGGGTCAAAATTGACAAGAACTCCCACAATTTTGGCACCAAAACTTGTTGAAAGCTCATCCAAAAGATACCGATGTAATGTCCCATTTTTATTACATGGAGAAATATAATATTATTTTAATTACTTAATATTTTCCTCCAAATATTAATTCAAAAGGAAATATTATTAATTGAATAATATTATATTTTAGTGACTCATTAAATGCAAACTGAAAATTAAGTCACAATTGAAAATTAAAAGAGAAGAAAATTGAAGAGTCGGGCCAGCAAAAAACCAAGGGTCATGGCAGAGGTAATAAAGTATAGTGTGGAGCAAATTGAAGGATGGTTGATTTGTGGTTTGGAGGGCTTGGCTCTTTCTCGTAACTCGAGGACAAAAACCCTCATGTTTTCAAAATTGGATGAAAACCCAATTTCTGCACTAGCAAAGTCACTCAGATTTTGCAGTTGATTTAACGAATGAGTATTGGTGAAATTTGGTATATTTTATTCTAAGACAATTTTAAGAGTTGTCTTTAGTTGCAGAGAAAACAGTTTTGTTAAATGAATATGTCCCAGTGGTTGCTAGTTTATTTGCAGGGGTTGAATCTAATCTAGCTTGCTTATAGAAGAAAAAGAATAAATAAGAGAATTGAAGTTTCCGGGTAGTAGTTTCTCATGTCACAATCACGGTGAGATTTGAATATTGAAAGGCATCAATTTAGCTTCAGACAAAGGAAGATAAGAAAGAGGATTATCATTTGAACAATCAGACATAAAGAGTTCAATAGGAAATACAAGGATGCTCTGTTATTTTGCCACATTATATTTTGGGTGAGCTATCGAAGAGGCTGGGAAATTATCCTATCAGTAAGTGCCACCTCAAAAAACCATTCAAAACAGAGGTATGAAGGTTTCGTTATTTTTATTGGCAACTGTTATTATGATTCAAGAAATGCTCTTGAGAATCGAATTTACAGTAAATCTTATTGATTGATTCACGGTTCCGGAAGCTCATTGACGAACACAATTGGAAGCGACTTGAAGAGAGTCAAGTAAATATCACACGAAGTCTCAAAAAGATAATAGTGGCTTTAACTTGAGACAATGAAGTTGTAACGTTAATCTCTAAAGGCTTTCGCCACTACTTATAGTGAATCGTGGACACCATTCAAAAGAAATAGCAAATACTTCAGTGTGTCGGGCTTTAATCTGGAGAGACTCAAGTGGTGTTATGGTTTGTAGTTAATTCTGGACTAGTAAATTAAAGAATTTTGTTGAATCGGCTCTTTATTGGAGGTTCATGGGAGTTTGGTTACCAAACAACATATGAAAGTCTGTTGAATACAGAAAGTTAAAGAGTCTTTCATGCTGACATTTTTCTTCTATTCTTCTGAGTTGAATCAAGAGCTGATGTCAATCCCGATCAAGCAACTTCCATACACTTTAAAACTGGAACATTGAAGCAGTGTGGATATAGTTGGTCGAGCTTGAATATCGTGGAAGATGAATTCGTGAAAGGAGTCGAAATCATGAAGGAAGCAGCTTATTATATTCAATGCCATTTTGTATTTAAGCGCCCAGTAAATAAATATTTCATTTTTGGAAAGTAAATCGCATAGTATTGAAGAGAGCACGGTTTCAAAAGAAAAAGTCACTTTACATTGCAGGAAAAAGGCTCAGTAAAGAATTCTAGTCAAGGGAAGATGAAGTGATCACACTTCATATGTTGGAACAATGTTTGAGCCAGGTGAAGCAATCACCTTCTCAGGTGATGCGGTTGGCATTAACACCTACTGTAACCTATTTGAATCAGCCCTATTGGCTGAGGCATGTTGATGAAGAAACCAAGCTGCCGGTTACTTCATGCTTCAATGAAGTGATGAGAATTGTGGTACCCCAGGTGCCCTATGATGATGATACTATGAAGAAAATACTACACATGATTGTAGAAAGCTTTCAAGATCTTGATGAAACTGGTAGCAGTCAGTACTCCAGAAGAGCTGCTATATTGAAGACATTTTCAGAACTCCGAACAAGTATATTGCTCAAAGATTGGGGTATGCAAGATCAAATATACGATTTGTTTCATTACCTCTTCAATTCAACTTGGAGTGAACAAGAGGAGGATGTAGTTGCAGCCATTAGGAACATTCTAGTTCTAACTATCAAAGAGATTGATGAAATTCCTCAACCCATCATCTCTGTTTTACTAGATGTTCATGAACAGGAAGGAAAGATTTCTTCAATTGCTGATAAGCTGATCAAAGATTTGTTCAATCAGTGTGAGGGAAAACTGAAGCCTTACTTGAAGAAGGCAATGCAGATAAATGAGGAGATACCCTTAGGCATGCATTTGTCTATGCATACTAAGGATGAGTGCAATGAGGCATCAACAGTTCTGGATACACTTGAGGAAGTCACAAGTGTAGAACCAATGGAGATTATTAATATGTCTACTGATGATAATCTCCAATCAACTAATGATTTGCTCTTTCATTTCAACAATTCAGGCGGATTTTGGTTTGAATTCCAAACTGAACATATGAGGGAAGAAGCTGAAAATTCTTCATTACTAATGCTGATTTGATTATTTCTCAAGAATCATGCATTAAGGAAGACACTGAGGAAGTTGGTTCTAGTGGTCACAAATCTGATTTCTCTTTGCTTGAAACTGATTTGAAGCAAAGAGCTAGTGACCTTGAGCATACCATTGTTGAGATGAGGAGAGAAGCACAACAAATTTGTGACAATCTTGGAAGCACAGTTGAAAAGAATTCTGATTTATTTTCACCTCATCGCAGCACTTCGTCAACTCTGCTAGGTCATGATTGGAGCGATCAAAATTTGTTATCTATTGAAAAGGAAGTTCAAGCTTTGTCAAATCTTGATGACACACATAGGTATGTGGAAAATCTGATTTCTAATGTGCCAAGGAATCAAGATGTGTGTAACATTTCCCTTGCTGATTTGAAATCAATTAAGAATGTTATGGAAGAAATCAAGACAGATTTTCTGCATGTAGTTCATGATAGAGACAGGGCTACTAAAGCTGTTGATGAAGCTTTGGAATTGAACGAACAAACAAAGGCTGAATTGTTTGTTGTTCAAAAGTCTTTAAGAGAAGCTGAAAATCAGATTACTGTTGCTCAATTTTTCAAGGAACAAGAAAACAAAGAAAGAGATGAAGAGATTCAAAAGGTCATTGAAAAGCTGGATTACATACAAGAGACTTATGACTTGGATCATTGCCCTGAAAAAACAAATAATTCAAATTTTCATCAACATGATTTTCATATTTTTGATAATCCTTTATTTGAAGTTGGTGCAACTGTGTTCTATGAAAATTTATTTTTTGAGTTAGATGAAGGAATTCCTCCAAATGCTAGTGATAAAGGGTGGGATTCAGATACTTCTTCCAACAGTGGAATATTGATGCAAAATCTGGATTGTGATAATGTTACTGCTGTCCATTGCCCATTCACTCTAAATGAAATGGAAAATCAAGGTATGCATATAAATGAGGTTCTCATTCCTGACCAGCAACAGAGAATTGATTGGGTAAGTCAGTTGGATAGAGCTGATTGGCAGTTTGATGGTGAGTTTTTTCGATCATTGTTACGGTTGATTGTGAGGATTCTTTCAGATTCTATTCATGCATCAATGTTTCCAAGCTCAACTAATTTCATAACTGAGTTCGATAATGAAGTGAATTTCCTGGAATTGTTTTGGCAATTCTTGTTCCATGGTATTAGTTTTAGTATCTTCTTGGATTTCAGACTTGATGAGTACTTCTTGGAATTTCAGGAAGTATTGTTACAGTTTGGGCATGCAAATTAGATGATTTTAATCAGAGTAGCGTAGCATTTGCGTGGTGGTTTTTTTCCTACAACTCTCCTGGAATCCTATGATCATGTGGGATTTAGTGAATGTTGAAGAAGAGAGTTTATTGATTTCATTCAATTGATTTTCATAATGTCTAATAGGAACAATATGGTGATAATAGTATCAGGCACTGTTTTTAGTAGAGATTTTTGGCAACCTCCAATATTGATTTGGGATCCGAGTAGTTTGGCTTACAAATGCGGATTGCTTGAGGACAAAGCAATCTTCGGGACAGGAGGAATTGTAATGTCTCATTTTTTTTACACGGAGAAATATAATATTATTTTAATTACTTAATATTTTCCTCCAAATGTTAATTCAAAAGGAAATATTATTAATTAAATAATATTATATTTTAGTGACTCATTAAATGCAAACTGAAAATTAAGTAATGCTATGAGATTTCCACAATCCATAATGTTATCAATTTGTTGCTTCTAGATTTTGATTGTGTGAGTTTTTCATCAATGTTTCGGATCACACTCCGTCATCCATCATCAAGATGATAGAGAGCTCAAGGAGATTCATTATGATTAGTTGCAGACCTAAATTGCTTAAAAAAAAAAGAAAAGAGAGAGGTTGTGGTAAGAGGGAAGGCGGAGACACAAATCATGAGAAGACAATTAAAATAAATCAATTATTAACACAATAATTAACAAATAAAGACCCAAAAAATTGAGAAATTGAACAAATATGTAACAAAACTAAAAGAATAAAGTAAGTACTACAAACTAAATTGCCACAATGCAAATGAGAATAAGGAAGAAATCAAATATGCATAAAGCAAAAAGCAAAAAGGAGACAACAAACTTCCACCAATAAGATGGCAAAATTGAAATTTCAATAAAACACAACTCTATCCTATAACAAATTCGGAATCATTAAAAAACAATGCATATATATAACTAAATAGAGAAAGAAAGAACAAAAACTATAAATTAAAACAAGAAAGGCTAAAAACTAAAAAAGACAAATAAAGCAAGAATAAATTCCTAATGGATAAAGAAATGGGCAAAAAAGAACACGAAAGGCTAGAAAGGGAAGAGGAACTACTTATGAAATAAAACCAATAAGAAAGCCCAAATTTACGAAAGAAAGAGAAAGATGAAAAGGAATAACTTCAATACAATGAAGAAGAAATTCAAAAAGAAAAACTTTATTAAAAAACTAACACTAAATATCGAAAAAGAAACAAAAGAAAAAAACAAAATTAAGGAAATATGCATATATATATATATATACACACACATACATATATATACTCATACATCCAAATTAAAATTAAGTCACAATTGAAAATTAAAAGAGAAAAGAAAATTGAAGAGTTAGGCCAGCAGAAAACCAAGGGTCATGGTAGAGGTAATAAAGTATAGAGTGGAGCAAATTGAAGGATGGTTGATTTGTAGTTTGGAGAGCTTGGCTTTTTCTCGTAACTCGAGGACGAAAACCCTCATGTTTTCAGAATTGGACGAAAACCCAATTTCTGCACTAGCAAAGTCACTCGGATTTTGCAGTTGATTTGATGATTGAGTTTTGGTAAAATTTGGTATATCTTATTCTAAGACAGTTTTAAGAGTTGTCTTTAGTTGCAGAGAAAACAGTTCTGTTAAATGAATATCTCCCAGTGGTTGCCAGTTTATTTGCAGGGGTTGAATCTAATCTAGCTTGCTTATGGAAAAAAAAAATTAAATAAGAGAATTGAGGTTTCCGGGTAGTAGTTTCTCATGTCACAGTCATGGTGAGATTTGAATATTGAAAGGCATCGATTCAGCTTCAGACAAAGGAAGATAAGAAAGAGGATTATCATTTGAACAATCGGGCATAATGAGTTCAATAGGAAATACAAGGATGCTCTGTTATTTTGCCACAGTATATTCTGGGTGAGCTATCGAAGAGGCTGGGAAATTATCCTATCAGTAAGTGCCAACTCAAAAAACCATTCAGAACGGAGGTATGAAGGTTCCATTATTTTTATCGGCAACTGTTATTTTGATTCAGGAAATACTCTTGAGAATCGAATTTACAAAAAAACTTATTGATTGATTCACGGGTCTGGAAGCTCATTGACAGACACAATTGACAGCAACTTGAAGAGAGTCGAGTAAATATCACGGGAAGTCTCAGAAAGATAATCGTGGCTTTAATTTGAGACAATGAAGTTGTAACATTAATCTCTGAAGGTCGTCGCCACTGCTTATAGTGAATCGTGGACACCATTCAAAAGAAATCGCAGATACTTCAATGTGTCGGGCTTTAATCTGGAGAGACTCAGGTGGCATTATGGTTTGTAGTTAATTCTGGACTAGTAAATTAAAGAATCTTGCTGAATCGGCTCTTTATTGGAGGTTCGTGGGAGTTTGGTTACCAGACAAAATATGAAAGTCCGTTGAATACAGGAAGTTAAAGAGTCTTTCATGCTGACGTTTTTCTTCTATTCTTCTGAGTTGAATCAAGAGCTGATGTCAATCCCGGTCGGGCAACTTCCATACACTTTAAAACTGGAACATTGAAGCAATGCGGATATAGTTGGTCGGGCCTGAATATCGTGAAAGGATTCGAAATCATGAAGGAAGCAGCTTATTATATTTGATGCCATTCTGTATTGAAGCACCCAGTAAATAAAGATTTCATTTTTGGAAAGTAAATCACATAGTATTGAAGAGAGTACGGTTTCAAAAGAAAGAGCAAACAGAAGATAACGCTTCATTCTTTGAGCGCCGCTTCACATACTTGGGACTGCACCTTTAATCGAAGGTTATATGAAGGAATTCGTGCAAGTTAGTAAACCAATTTGAAGCTGCTTATGTGAATGATTCGTGGTGTAATGGGACTATAGCCACATAAGGGACTTTGCTGGGTGTCGTGAATCGTCAGGAGTCTCCAGCTGATATGCAAGTGGAATTGGTGGGCCCTCATGATGACTCGGCAGACATACCTTGGAGTTTAGCGTATTGAACCAAGGGAGTATATCCAAGCAAATGCAACATGCTGTGCTGTGTTCCAGGTCAGGCAAGAAATAAAATTGTTGTATATTCAAATCTGATAAAAAAAACATCCGACTCTGCTGTTCATGACTTAACAGTTTGGCAAGTTAATTGTTGTTGTTAGTCATCATATTCACATCACTGTAACTGCAATATTGGTGGGTATTTATTATGCTTTTATGTCAGTAATCAGTTATAAATCTAAATCTGGAACTACATACTTGTAGTGGTTTATTTGGAATAATCATCAAGCGTTTGTGTGCACGAATATGTATTTTATAATCAGAAAATAGCAACTCAAAACAATCATTGACTAACTGTTTGACAAAATGCCAGAACCAATTAGTTGGTGAAATTGCAAAAATATATGCAAATTGGGGTGGACTATTACAACCTACAAGTAAACATGGTGAATACTTGCTTAGAAAAAATCACACAAGTACTCGATGAGTTTGTAAATTAATATCATAGTTCCACGGGGACACGTCCCCCTCGAAAAAGCAGCCGTCTCGGAGATGGAGACGTCAGGGAAACAACCCCCGTTGTCTTCCCATCCCTCCGTCGTCCCCTGTGACGGATATAGGGAGTCTTCTCCGCGTCTCAGAGTCTTCTGGGCATCTCCTTTGGGAATCTTCTGGGAGTCTCCAAGTTTCCCACGTCCCCTATTAATAATGAAAGTCAAGTATTAAAATTTATTTAAAATCAAATTTATTAAAATTAAACTATTATGAAGTTTCATGTAAGTTAAAGTTAATTGTTTTAACTTTTATGTTTTATCTCATTTCGAGCGACCCTACTCGTGCGTGCCTGTGCGAGCATTCGAGATTGCCTGAGAGCTGAGAGTGAATGCAAACTACAAACTGAACCAGAGGAGAGATCAAGGTTTTCGGATTTTCCAAGGGCATCATTATTCAACACTCAGTAACACTGTAACACTCAAGTCTCAACAGATATTTACAATTTCGGAATTAGCATTTTGATTTCAGCCGCTAGGGCATTCGGCATTGGCAACAGGAGGTCGGGAGCTAATCCCTCAAAGGGATGCCAACTCATGTTGATGGAATGCCTCAAACGGATGTCAGCTCATGGAAGGTGACATCGTCGCCTCTTCCATGAGCTGGCATCCCTTTGAGGGATTCGCTCAAAGCCTCAGCCAGTCAGCCTCAATTTCAAATAATTTATTTTTTGAAAAATTTTAAAATCAAAAATGAGATAAACTCATAAAAGTTAAAACTTAAAACTAAAAACTATTATTTATTTGCTGGCATTTCTGCAAAATGTGGAAGCACAGGTAAGGTATGTGAACTGTTTGACACTTGACATTTGACAGTGACTGAATGCATCAAGGCAAGGCTGAAAGCATTTTAAATTTTTAACTGTGAACTGTTTGACACTTGAGTCCTTGATAGTGACTGAATGCATCAAGGCAAGGCATTTGAACTGTTTGACAATGACTGAATGCATTCAGTCAAACAGTTCAAATGCCTTGCCTTGATGCATTCAGGCATGCATCAAGGCAAGGCATTTAAACTATTTGATTGAAGGCAAGGCATGTGAGGCAAGGCATTTGAAGTTTGAACTGTTTGACTGAAGGCTAGGCATGTGAACTGTTTGATTGATGCATTCAGGCATCAAGGCAAGGCATTTGAATTGTTTGACTGAATGCATTCAGTCACTGTCAAACAGTTCAAATGCTT